>JAQZBX010002839.1:0-68997 GCA_029593785.1 Cabassous unicinctus | reverse complement strand
AAACTCAATATCATAGTGTAGAAAGAAGATTCAAGGAAGGTCCTGAAATGTAACTCCTGGCTTCATAAGAGTGGCACTTGCCTGCAAAGTTGGCAGTGATGTCTTTTCCCAGGAAACAGCTGTACAGGTGACACAGGTAGGAAAAAAAAAAAAACTTTATAAACTGTATTATGGAGTTCTCAATTATTGCAATATTGAAAACAAAATATAATATGAAGTTATAGTTTTGAAATTGAAGGAATATTAAAAATCAGACGTCTTAGGATTATTATTTTTCAAAAATGTAAGCCTTGTATTAATGAAATACTTTTTTCTGTGTTGAATGAAAGGTACTGAGTCATAATAACACTGAAAGGTCCATTGTAAAAACTGGAAATAATAGATTGAATAAGGATAATTTCATTAAGGCAGAACATTCTTTATATATCGATTTTACAGTAGAAAGACAGCCTTACAGTTGTTGCATTACAAGATATTTAAAGGTTAATTTATTTCAGCTTCAAATGCTGCCTCAGACTTTGGGAAAGAATGACAAAACCCTTTCCATCTTGAGAGGATATATTTGAAAATCTTATTTGTGGGAAAAGTGTATCAAATTGTATAAGCAATGTGGTATACTGAGAGCAAAATCACGTACCATTTATTGCTACATCTCACCCCACTCCATTGTTTCCTTGTACTTTGTCATGAAGAAAGCTTAAATGAGTTGAGCTTTGCATGCATCTTTTCATCAAGAACTCAGGAAGAGAACAAAAGCATCCCAACAATAACTGAGTTGAAGGGCAGGCAGGGTTTTAATAGTACACCTATTCAATCAGGGAAGCAGGTCTTTTGAATTTCCAAGTTTAATTTTTCCTCATTGTGTAGTTGTGACACAGTTCTATTATTTTTTTTAGGTAGCCACAGGACAAGAGTGAATGCAAGAAAAGAAATTTAAACAGTATATTTCTCTGACCCAAAGCACTCAATAATTTCTTCCAGGATGGCAATATCCAGTAACTTGAAGTTTTCTCAAAGGTATAGGCACCTGTCAAGATATTTCTATAAAGACATGGTACTCTCCATATGATGGCATTCTTTATTTTTAGTTTAAAATTATCTCAAATATTAAAAGACCTTACAATGTGGAAATTATTATAAGAAGAATGCATGAATTTAACAAAGGTTGTATTGGATATGAAAAACTTTCATACAGGTATATAAAATTCACTAGTTTACATGTAGCTAACACAAAAATAAACACATAAAAATAGTTAAACTAGGTAATTTTAAGAAAAAATATGAAATGTAAATTAAACTTCTTTGGAATTAATTTTTAAGAATTCTTTAATCTGTAAATTAAACACTAAACACATCTGTGAAAATTCTGCCTAGGATAATGTTAAACTCTCTTTTCAGTCTTAGATGATAGGGTTTATGAATGCAGCACCATGGAGTAAAACACGGTGTGAGAAGAGTTTTAGGAGAAGCTTTATTTGCAATGGGACCTAAGACAGCAGTCACCCCAGAAGTTACAAATAAAATGACAGTTGACAACTGTGGGGCACATGTGGGTAAGACTTTGTTCTAGGCTTTGTTACAGCCTTCCACAGAACTCATCCTAAGCACCTTTGAAAATGTATAAATATGTGACATAAACAAAAGGCACAGTACACTAGGACATTGCAAGCAATCATAGCCAGGAAAAAAGCCTCAGAAAATCTAACATTTGAAGAGGATATCTGAAAATTTTGAGGTAAATCAGAGAAATATTAATGGATCACATCTGACTCTGTGAAGGGAAACCTGAACATTGTTCCAGGGTGATAGACAGGCATCTAATATATAAATAATGATCAATAGGCATCTAATAAAACCACAGTCTCCTTATTCGCATGGATATAGAAAGTGCAAAAGAGAATTCTGGTGGGCAAAATACATGCAAAAAATATGCTACCTGAGGTTTCATGAATTTTTGAAAATATCATTTAATGAAATTTATATATCAACACTTCCCAATTTTTTGCTGTGTTTTTATTGCGATCCATTACACTCTTAAAAGCAATGAAGACACAATGAAGCTTCTATTAAGAGGCATATATATATATATACACCATATTTAATTTATTAAACCTAATGAATACTGTATATATTAATATATTAACACATTTTATACAAAATATGTTCATTTTTAAACCAGGACGTAGTAAGACATTGTTTTGGACTTATGAAAATCTCTTTAAACCTAGCATGTTAAGAAAGAGATGGACTTTCCTACCTGTGCCATTATTCATTCTTTGAAAGATAGAGAACCTCACACAGACATATCATCATAAAATGGAAGGAGTATTTGATTAGGACTTTTAGATAATTATTAATACTTCTTCATAATATTGAAATTCTACAAAAAATTCAACAAGTGGTTACTTATAAAGAAAACTTGCAGTTCATAATTTGAAAACATACAAAGAACTTTAAAATTATGTTAAATTTAAATTCATTTAAATAAAACATTGAACGTTTTCACACCCATGCATGATTTTGTAATACTATGTATTGCTTATCTAGAAAATATTGATTTACACATTTGATGAACATTCATATATGGAATATGTCTTACACCATAAAAATATGAAACACATTCATTTATTTCACTAACCATTCTAGCAAGGAAGTCTTTCATTACTAGGAGGTTCCTAAGGTCATGTGGAGGACAATTTTCTAAAATTCTAATTTCACTGAAACCAAATTTATCATTTGCAACAATTTTTAAAATTTTTTTTTTTTTTGCTGGAAGAGTTCACTTTTTAAATACTTTTTAAAATTTTTTATAAAGATACTTAGATTACATAAATGCTACACAAAAAATATAGGTATTCCCATACACCCCACCTCCCACACCTCCCATAACCTCCCACCTAAACATCCTTTATTCTGTAGCACATTAATTGCAATTGATAAACACATCCTGAAGTTTTTACCATTAAGAATAGACCATAGTTCACATTATAGACCACAATCTTTCCCACACAATTCTGCATGTTATATGATGATATAAAGTGGCCTATATCTGTCATTTCAATGTCACTCAGGACAAGTCCCAAGTCCCGAAAAAGCCCCTGTATTGCAAATGTTTTTCCCTCTCCCTGACCCCAGGGCCACCAGTGGCCACTGTCTCCACATAAATGTTGTAATTTTTTCAATTGCTAGAATCACAATATGTCTATAGCAGAATACAAGTAAGTCCACTTGAGTCCATTACTCTTCCCCGATCCTGAGGAGACTGGGATGGTGATGTACACTCCACCTCCAACTGAGAGGGTGTTTTATCACATGGGGAAGATGGATGGGGTTATCCTGCCTGCAGCTGCAGACTCTCCCATTCCCTGGAATGTCCATTTTCCACCATCATCTCCCCACCAGTTGTCCTGGGTGAGTCCAATGAACTGTAGAATAAGAGTTGCTACTCCACCAAGATTCCAGGCCCAGCTGGCAAACGGACAGCCCAAATACACAAGTCTCTGGACATACACCTACAAACTCCAGTACCAAATATAGATTTGAATAGAAGGGACAGATGAGCCTTGTGCAGGGAAGAAATACATGAGTCCAACTCTGTCACTCTCAGGGGCACACACTCCTAAGTAGGGCCCACCGTGGACATACAGCTCCTGTGTGTCCTGTCTTCATTATGTACACAAGAGAACCAAATGCAATCATGCAATAGAAATTTGTAAGATAATATTCACAGCAGCTTTCTTCACACTAAGTAAAAAGTGGTAAATGTGCAGATGGCCAACAAAGAGAAAAGGATGAACATCCATGACGTATTTATACATAATAATATTTTTAAAATTTTAAACGGGGACTATGGATTCACCCCAAAATGTGGATGAATCTGAAAATATTCATGATTTAGAGTTTTAAAATGACTTACACAAAGGAGGAGCTGTCAAATGATGTTATTTATAAAAGTTTTTTAAACAAGAAAAACTAATCCAAGGTCATATGAATGAATAGACTAGTTATTGGGTGTTGGTAAAGAGGGCAATATGAAGATTTTTTAGAAAACACCGAGGGAACATTCTGGGATGATTGTAATATGCTTTATTTTATTCCATCATTTGCATTTTTTTTTCTTTTTTTGGACAATTGTCTTTTTTATGCAAATGTTCTTAACGCCTTTATTCATAAGAGTCCAAAGCTGGAAACATGAAAACCTACACCCCGGTAAAGCAAAACACAAACTGTGGTCCATCCAGAGTAGAGCACCTCTTGGCAGTCAAAGGGATGAAATACTGATCCTGGCAGCAGATACGGGAGATCCCTAAACCAGCTAGGCTGAGGAAGTCAGCCAGAAACAAAATGTAGTAACTGTCTGATCTCAAGTATAGGAAGCCCTGAGGAGAGGAACCTCATCCAGGATTGAAGACCTCAGCTAGTTGGTGCCTTGGGTGCTGTAAAGGGGCACTGGGCCCGCCTGAGCGTATGTACTGGCCAAGCCTCAGGATCTGTTCCCTTAAACGGATATGTCTTTCTGCACAGAAATGACACGTCCGCGAAGCCAAGGCCTGGGTCCCAATGGGATGGGGGAGACACAACACCCAGGACGCCCTCCGAAGCTCTCTTCACCGCGTCTCCCCAGCCCCAGCCTCCCTGGCCCGGCCCAGCATGGTCCTTCCTGCGCCCAGCGCCCTCGAGCCAGAGGCCCAGAGTGCTGGGGAAGCCCCTCCTGCCCGACCTCGGGCCGCCACAGCCCCTCCCAGACGAGGCCCCAGGTGGGCCAGCTTCTCCCCAAACCTCGGCACGGGCTTTCCCACCCCAAACGCTGACCCTCTTCCTCCCCGCGCAGGGCCAAACGTTCCAAACTTGTGGGTGCACTGGAAAAACGAGGCAGGATAGTGTCAGGGCCTCGCCCCGGGGGCTCCAGACGGGAACCAGACTCACGACCCCTATAGCCATAGACAAGACCCAAGAGCGAGGCCGGGTGGGGGTCTCCGAGGCCCGCGGAGTCCTGGGGGGCAGGCGCCAGCAGGGGGCGCAAGGCGCCAGCGCCCAGACCTCACCCACCCAGGACTCTGGCCTCCTCCCTGGAGCTGCTTAGGGAGGGGCGCCCTCTGTTCCCGGGAACCCCCTACGAGGAAGGAAGAAACATCATCGTGTGGATTCCCTCTTCACGTTGACTTAAAAATTTCCTTGCACAGTGTAAAATGAAATAAACAGCCGAGCTCGGCGAGTTTAAACCCCGCCTCCTCGGCCCCTCAGCCTCCACTGTGAGCAGAGATAAAGGGACTCTGAAAGCACCGGGCAAAGGATGGCCCGCGGACATATCTCTGCATCTCTGGCACAGCACGCGTTAACCGCCGGCTGCAGAAAGACGAATTAAGATTTTCCGTGCGCACTTGGCGATCACGTTCCCTTACAAATGGTCTGTGCCCCCCGCCCCCGCCTTTTCTATAAGAGGATCTTCAGTTAACAGGTCCCCAAGGCACCTGCCGCAGCAGGACTGCCACGGAGGGGGCCTGCAGCAGGACTTGGGGGCGGGCGTCCCGGCACACTACACGGCTCGACAGCAAACCACCCCTCAGACACCCGACACGGCCCCGCAGGCCACCCGGCAGCTCTTATATGTGCTCTACCCCCAACATGGACGACCCGGCCGGGCCGCCACCCCCCCTGAGCACTCGAAGGACGGGCCCAACTCAGCTGGAGGCAGGAGGAGGTGAGGCGACAGCACAGCGGCTGCCCTCGGTGCCCGCCCTGCCCCAGCGTCAGAGGACAGCGAGTTGTTGGTGAGAAAGTGAAAGGATGCTGGGGCACCTGCTGTGGAAATGAAAGTTTTATTGCCTGGCAGTGCCACTTCCAGGAAAATACCCTACAGAATTGAAATCAGGGGCTTCAACAAATATTTTCACATCAATGTTCATAGTGGCACTATTCAAAATTGGCAAAAATAAAAACAACCCAAATGTACATCATCACATGAATGTATAAGAAAAAGGTAGTAAACACAAAAGGAATATTATTCCAGCACGAAAAGGAATTACGTACTCATACATGCAAAAAACGCAGGATTTGGAAGACATTATGTTTACTATAGAGCCAAAAGGACCAATATTCTATGATATCACTAGTTAAAAAATTAGAACATGTAAATTAATAAAGTCAGAAACTAGAATACAGATTTCCAGGGCCTGGGATGCAGGTAGGAAAAGGGTAGTTAATGCTTAATTGATACAGAGTTTCTGTTTGAGATGAGAGAAAACTTTTGGTAATGGACAGTGATGATGGTATCACAAAAAGATGAATATTACCACCACTGAGCAGGGGCAATCAGGACAGCAGTCACTCGTATCATGTTAACCACCCAGTAAAATTTTAGTACTTAGTAAAACTACCTGCTTAAATTGTTTATCTACTTTGAAAAACACAGAAATTAGAAGAAACCACACATAATTGAAAAGATAGAGGAAAAACAATTAGCCCTAATTAATTTAGTAAATAATAGCATTTATATGGATATAACCAATACAAGCAAATCAACTTTATTATTAATATTGATTAAAATGGTCATGAAAATGTAAAATATTGTAAACTAAGAGAGATTATATATATAAACAAAATATTCATAATATAAAAGTTCTAATTTGTTAAATAAGTTAAAGTAAGTATGTTTTTATTAATGAGACTTCAAGAACCTATAAACAATGCAGGAGAGAGATCTGGGCAGAATGTTAGCCTTTCAATTTATATTGGAAATCATGCCTGAAGGTGAAAGGATGCTTTGTGGAGGAGGAATTTTAGGTGGAATGCTTTGCTTAAATACTATGTGTAGGTGAGAAGGTAGAACTGAGTGATAGCAAGGCAACTCTAGATACACACTGACATGAATAAATTAAATAAATGATGTTACAATGGAGAAAAGAAAGGACTTCATGCATGTCTTATAAAAGAACTAAAATCATAGAATGATGAGGAATAATCTTGTGATCTTACTTGGAATAAAACCATTTGTGGTAGATCTGCAGAAATATTCATTAACTTTGTTACAGAAACAGTTTCTAGATCATTCCACCATAGATGGCAGATATCAGAAGTCATCCTAGTTCCCTGGTATGTGAAGAAAATCAGTCACAGTTGTGCAGTGTTCAAAACCACCAGCCAATTTGGAAAATTTCTTATACACCATGTGTTGTTGATGATTTTATATTGAAGAGAAAGAACATAATCACTGGATATGTTCAGAGTTTTAAACAATCTTTTTCAGGAATAGTGTAAATATGGATAAATAATTGAAAATTTATTGAATCTTGATCTTATAGTAAACCTTTTCATTTGCATAGATTCTTTTTTTCTGTGAATTCTATTGTTAATATATCTCAGCAGAGTTCAGGTAGAAAAACAAACAAAAAGAAATATATGTATTCATTCATTTCAAGACTGCCAGGTGTTGATTTCCTGTATCATGATTTCCAGGTTAGAAGCCTTATACTGTTGTCGTTGTTAGCATATTATTTATGGATATTGAGGATTGTTTCCATTTTGGTTTTTTTATATCACTATAATAGTTTATACTTTGACTTCCACAGACATTCACCATATAAATAGACATGAGCAACCTCACCATTATAACAGAATTCCTTCTCAATAGCTCAAGGTCCCGGGAGCTCCAAGTCTTGCAAGTTCTGCTGTTTTTAGTGATTTATCTCAGAGTTCTGACTGGGAATCTTCTAACTGTGACTATCATTGTACACAACCCAAGTCAACACTCTTCAGTGCATTTCTTTATGGGCAATTTGTCCCTCATAGATCATCTATGCTGAATTTCAGATTCTGTTCCTTAAGTGATTATAACTTTTATGACAAGGAATAAATTGATTTCTTACCCAGCATTGGCTGCAAAATTTCCTGGTTATCTTCTTTGGAACCACAGAATTCAACTTCCTTTCTGTGATGTCCTATGACTGCTACGTTGCCATTTGCTAACCTTTGCACTATGGACTCACCATCACATTGTGCCCATGAACACAGGCAGCTGGTGGTTCATTGACAAGTGGGTTGATCCATTCTGCTATCCACACAGGCTCCTGTCCAGGCTTCCCTTCACAGAGTCCAATGTGATCCAGCAATATTTATGTGATATACCTAAAATTTTGAAGATCAAATTTCCAGATGTTCATTTTTCTGAAAGTGTGGTCCCTCTTTTAAGTGCCCATATGGGCTTAATATGTTCTGCCTTTTTGATTATGACATATATTAATATATATTCAATGGTGATTAGTATGCATTCTGTGAAAGCCTGTAATAAAGCATTATCCACCTGTATCCCACAGTTGGGAATTCTGCTTTTATTGACAATTTCTGCATTGTTTGCTGTCTTAGACCCCATTGAAGATGAAGCATCTCTTAAGGATCTTCTCACAGCCATGTTTTACACTACGGTGCCCCCACTTATAAACCCTCTAATCAATATTGTGCAGAATAGAGAGATTAAGAATGCTCAATGCAGAATATTCAACAGATATGTTGAGTTCCAAAGAAAGGATTTCCTTATGTGAAAAATACTTAAAAACAAAAATGATTAATTTATACTTGATATATATTTTTGTATTTGAATCTGTCCCTGTAAAATATCTTGAGTATTGCTGTCTGTTAATTTTTGGTTGTTCACATGCATCAATCAGTTATATACCTCTCTGTTTTAGTTTTCATTCACAATTCCATATTGTGTAATCCTGGTGTTGTTCTTGAAATGGCTTTCCACATTGTTTTGGAAAATTATTGTTATGGTATTGAACTAAAAACAATTATGGCACCATAAAGAGAAGAACATGCCTTATATATCAGTATCTTAACAGTTACCTATTCTTTTTAGATAATTTCATGGTACTTGATACAGCTACACTGGAAGAAAATAAGGTGTGCTTTGAATTATAGGAGCATTATTTTTAAATATCCATTCTTGTATATTCATGCTTATGCATGTGTCTAATGGTAATAATAATGTGATTAGTACAAGAAACAACTGTGAATATGAGAACTCACCAGGAATTTAGCACTAAGATATGCACAAATGCTGGAATCCATGAAGAGTCATCTCCCTTACTGAACAGGGAAACTATAAAAATCTTACCCTTTAACACAGAATATATTTTGCAAGATTTTGGTCTTTCCTTGAGCTCTGTATGAAAAGATGTATGCCATAATTTTTTCATTCAAGCTTTGCACACAATGAAAAACAAGGACTCAATAGTTATAGAATAGAATGAACTGTAGAATAAACAAAATTGTATTTTCCTTCAGAACCAGATATCACTTAGACTGTGATTCACTTTTTCCCACCAATAAGATGTGAAAATTATCTTTTCAACATGGAATGAGTTTTATTTTTCTGATTCTGTAAGGCTGAGTCAGCATTCTGGTAGTAAGGCTATATTAGTCCTTTATTATCAGAAATAAATTAATTGAAGTTTGCATTTTTAATTCAGAATCCTATGCAGAAAATGTGTATTTTGGAACTTATGCTTACATATACTCAGTTGACAAATCAGTCTCAGTATGACTTAGTATGTAGTGTTCAACATAGATTCAAGCAATTAATGAGAAATATAAGCCTTCTGTCATGCAAAACTAATAATCCTAGTAAAATAATAATATCCTGAACTATGTTCTTATTCATCCAATGTCTAAAATATGTACCTATATTTTCAATATTTTGAAAATTGATTAATACATCATATTTCTTTTAAAAACACATTTGTGCCACCTAGGTCTGTTTCACAGTCAGCTGTTACTTTTGAAAGGCATCACTGACTGAACTTGTATACAATTCAGAGCTATACGAAGAGCATACCTATCAGAATCTTTTCATGTGTGAATAAATCTTCATATTTCAGCATCTCTTTTTTTTAATTTAAATTGATATTCATATATGGAATTTCTATCCAAGTTTCTCCCCTCTGGATATTTCAATATCCATATTTATTTAATTTTAATTCACTGGGCTCTTGATAAAAGTTAAATGCTGTTTTGCTTCTTATTTTTTTGTTGTTGTTATTATAGATATTATATTTTTTGGATTTCTGAAACCCTATATTGATTTTTCTAAGTGCGTGTGTTTTTTTCCAAAATCTCTTCTTTTTTTGTATGACATAGTAGTTCTATACTTAAAAACAAATTAGGCAATTCAAACTCACAGCTGTCCCTCCTTTCATGAGAAATATGTTCCACAGGGAGTAAAAAAAAAAAAAAAAGGTCATTTGATTCATAGCATTGTTTTTCACAAGACAGTTAAAACTTTGAAACCATCTATCAAAAAGATTAACTTTACTGGTAAAATAGTCTATGTTAGTGCTGTCTTTTTCTGCTTTTTAAATATATATATATTTATTTTTTAAAAGATACTTAGATTACACAAATGTTAAAGACAAATAAAGGGATTCCCATATGCCAGTCTCCCCATACCTCTCATACCCTCCCACATGAACAACATCCTTCATTAGTGTGGCATATTCATTGCAATTGATAAATGCATCCAGGTCATTGCCATTGAGCAGGGACTATAGTTCACATTGTAGTTTACACTATCTCTCACACGATTCTGCAGGCTATGGGAACATATGTAATGGCCTATACCTGTTATTGCAATGCCATTCAGGATGATTCCCAAGTCCCACATTACAACTATCTTTCTCTCCTCCTGCCCCCAGAGCCACCAGTGGCCATCAATGCTGTAATTTCTCCCATTGTTAGAATCACAAGTCTATAGTAGAATACCAGTAAGTGCACTCTAGTCCATAGTTCATTCCCCAATTCTGAGGATTCTGGAATTGTGATGTCCACTCTACTTCTAATTGAGAGGGGGCTTCAATCCCATACAGCTGATGGATGGAAATCTCTTGCTTGCAGTTGTAGGCTGTCTTGTTTCCTTGGTATGGTGGTTCTCAGTCCTCACCTCCTTGTTATTTGCCAAAGAACTGGAGTGTAGGTGTTGCAACTCCACTGAGGCTCAGTGCCCAGCTGGCACATGGGCAACCTAAAGAATCAAGTTCCTTGGATGTACACCTACCATGAATCTTGAAGACATTATGTTAAGTGAAGCAAGCCAGGAATTGAAGGACAGATATTACACGACCTCACTGATATGAATTAAGCAAACCAACCAGACTTAGAGTGCTATTGTCTGGAAGATAAGTTTACAGAAAATAGAAAGGGAGAAGAAATTTGTGAGCCAATGCCCATATGGGTGTAATCTATAATAAGGTGGAAGTGTGCAGTTGGGCATTGAAGGGATATGACAGGGGAGTAGTGATACTATTGGGCTGGGCAGTGCAGGTTTTACAGGTGGGTAGAGTGGGGAGGGTGGGTTGGAACTGGGGGAAGAGTTGGGGAAGGAACCAGGTGAACAATTGGGATTGGCGGGTATGTGGTTGAAAGTACAAAGTTGGGAACGCTCTTATGGAAATATGACAATGAAGGGTTACTGGTTTAGGGTGTTGCATGGGGAATTCAGGACAGGGCACACCTGGGGCATGCTTCTAGGGAGCCAGTGAGTGATCATTTTGTCGTAAGTGTTGTATCAGTGGGTGGAGACCCACATAATGAGTGGAAAGAAGTTGGACTCCCATCCTGAGGACTGATATGTTCACAAACAGAGGGGCAGAAGTCTTTTGAGAACATGTGTAATTCCTAATGGGGAGGACAAACTAGTATGTCAAGACCTCAGTGTTGTTGCAAGTAACTAGGAATCTTGTCATCCAAGGAATGAATCCAGGTGGTTGCCATGGGCTCCAAGGGGAGGGGGAAGGAGGAATAGAATAGATGGAACAGGGGGTATTTATTGGGCAATGGAAGTGTTCTACATGATCCTGCAATGATGGACACAGGCCATGTTAAATATCATCAAAATTTATAAATCATACAGTCTAAAATGTAAACCATAATGTTAACCATTGACCATGGTTAGTAGCTATGTTTTACTATTTGTACATCAGCTGTAACAAATGTAACATCCACATATGAAAAGGTATTAATACAGGAAGGGGGGAAAGGGAGAGGATTTTGGGTATATGGGAGTCCCCTGTATTCTGTACATGACTTTACTGTGACCTAAAACTTCTTTGAAAACAAAATGAAAAAAGTGAGACACTGGGGGAAAAAATTAAAGAAAACATCACTATACATACAGGACAACAGATATTACAGTGACAAAAGGCAAAATGTGAAAAAAAAATTAAAAAAATATTTTTCTTTATTTTTTTAATATCCCAACTTTAAAATTTTATTTTTAGTTTCTTTTAAATTTTATGCAATTTATTTCCTATATTTAAACCTACCATTATGATTTCATTTTCTTATTAATTGTATTTAGCTATTTTATTGGCTTCATTTTTTAATAAGCTTTAGATCACAAAAATGTTACAATTGGGGCAGGGGAGGATCATTGGTGTGGGGTGTCAGTGATAGGGAACACATGAGAGGAAGTTCACCTGGACATACATATAAGGTATATAAATGTGTTCAAATGTTCATGGGGCATTGTCACAGTGGGAGGAGATTCACACAATAACTGAGAGAATATTGAATTCCCATCCTGGAAAACTCTGTGACATTCTCTAATAGAACAGCAACAGTCACCCAAGTGAGGGGGCAGTGACTGGCAAAGGAGGATGGTCCATTGATGGGCCCTTAATATTGATGACTATGCTTGGGAGCCTTTGCTCTTGAAATTGAAACTTAGTCTAGTGTTCTGGGGTACGTAAGAGTTGCTTCCTGAGAGCATCCTTTTTGCTCAAACGTGGCCTCGGTCTAAGCTAAACTCAGCATATGAATGCATTATTTTCCCCCCTGTGTGGGACATGACTCCCAGGGATAAGCCTCCCTGACACTGAGGGATTACTACTAAGCACCAACTAACAATGCAACTGGAAAAAGACCTTGAATAAAAGGGGAGAAATGTAAAGACAAAGGAGTGTATATGGCTAAGAGACTTCAACGTGAGTCAGGAGTTCATACAAAAGATAATACTTATGCACATCTCAGCAGGATCTACAGACTGCCAAAGTGGGGCTCCAGAAGGCTCTGAAGAAACCCAGGTCCTATGGTCAGGCCAGATAGCTCCAGAGTTTGGTGCCTTGGTAGTGGGCCCTACTTTGGAGTTTGTGCTCCTCAGAGTGACAGAATTGGACTCAGTTATGGCTTCCCTACACATGGCTAACCTGTTCCTTCAATTTGAACCTATACTTGTTACTGGAGTTGGTAGGTGTAAATGTGTGTTTTAATTAATGTGCCAGCATGTGATACACTATATCAACCAGAAAAGTTAATTTTACCATTAGTGAAAAATTGTTCTTAGTCTTGATTTATGTAATATTTAATCACCAATTTCTTTTTATCCCAAGATTAGAATGAACATTTATTTCTTCAGAATTTTCAACACATTTGTATAAAAATTATATTTTTGAAAAAATGTCCTTCAAGATTTCTTCAAGCATAAGGAATGGACATTTAATGTTAGAGATTTTTTTATACACATACATACTATCCCCTAGTATTCTAGCAGTCTTTAATCTGTTATATATGCTTTTCTTAGCATAATATAGATTAAAAATTATCCTTTAACTCTTTGAATATAATAAACAGAGGTATAAGAATAATATAATGTCCAATGGGCTGACTCTATATTTCTAGTCATTAAAAAATATTTCTTTATGTTCTTTCTCATTTGAACTTTCCATTTCTGCCAATGCTGTAAAGTCATGTGATGTCTGTAAACAGTTGTGTATGTGGCAATTGCAAGCTGTTTGGGAATTCTGTTCTTTGGCAGTAATTATTTGAGGTGTTGTGTAATGATAAGTATGCATGGAGGTGCACATGGCTTTGGGGTGTCCCATCAATGCCAATTTGCAGGTCTCCTTACCATTAGGCTTCAATCCATAAGAACTCTCCATAGTCCCCCCTAACATTTTACTCAGTATCTTTTTCAAGAAACAGGAACCTTCAGATTCTTTTAATCTGAATGTGACTGCCTGCTGAGTATTCCTGTTGTTAACAGAATGAGGTTAAGGGATATTATTCTTCACCAATAAAATATCAGTATCATACATGTCAGCATTACATGCCCATTATTTTTCCCAGAAGCTATATGTATTTTGTTATTTTTAAGATGTATACATGCATCTATCACTCATTATGCTTCCATGTATACTAAGACTTCCTCCACTATTCTTTGGACAGATCTTCATATATTGATTGCTTTAAATCTATTAATATCAAATCATGAGTGCCTGCCTATTGTCTTCATCATGGATATTCATTATTTTGCTTGTTCTTACTGTTATGTTGATGGTTTCTTTATACCAATCAGTATGATATGCAGATATCTTAACCTAAATATCTAGGAAAGATTTTAAGTGAGATATGGCATAAAGATGTATGCATTTCATGAAACAAAGAAAAATGATTTTTATAACTAAAATAGTTAAAAATATGGGTGGATCCTTCAGTTATTTGTTCCTGATGGGAACTCAGAAACCACTGCTTGATCTTGAGAACATTTATACTCCTCATCAAAACTTATTTTTCTATTCCTCCCTACATTAACATCTTACAGTCATGAATTCAGGTACAGTTGATCGTGTATCTCAAGATAGAAACACCACCACCACCCTTCACATTGTTGATCAGAAAAGTTGGATTAAATACCTATAAGAAGCACAAAATCCACTATTGTATTAGTGGATCGGTTAAACCCAGCTCACAGGTCGGCTATGATTTTATATTCACTTCTTCTCACATGGTTTGGTGTTAAGTTTTCAGTATAGAAATAGCTAACAAGGTTTACTTCTTAAATACTGATCAGTTAAGAAAACTTGTTCCAGTAGCATAGTAAAATGCACAATTAGCTATTGTAGAAGAGAAAATAAAACTATGCCTCTTGGAAATGAGAAGAGATAGGATGAGCTAATTTTAAAGGAGTAACTAGAAATTTTAGTAGTAATAATATTTCTCTCTTCTTAAGAGGTAACCACCTTTCTACCTTTATGTGATGCATTAGCCCATTGTTTTAGTTTCCTAGGCTGCTTAAGCAAATAGCTTGCAAAGGTATGGATTAAATAATGGATAGCCACAGTTTTGAGGTTAATAGAAAGTCTCAATGAAAGTATCACTAAGGTGATACTTAAAAAATTCCTGAAGACTGGAATTCTGAGGATGACTGCTGGTGATCCTTGGTACTGGGCTTCTCTATCACATGGTACTGCATATGTAGGCCTCTCCTGTTTCTCCCTTTTTTTCCTGATTTCATTGATTTTGAGCTTTTCTGTGGCTTTCTATATGTCTGAATTTCATTCCACCTTTAAAAACTCCAGTAAGAGGATGAAGAAGCTTCATGATTGAGGTGGGCAATACATTAACCAAAGCAACCTCATTGAAAGATCCTTCTGAGATATATTCACATTCCATATGATCTATCCAAAGTGTAGAAACAATGGCTTTTTTTTTTAGCTGTTAAAAATTCCTTTGTAGCAAAATTGTAAAATAAATAAAAAAATCCATTCAGGGCCAGCTTTGACTTAATATAATCAATTATTAAAAAATAGCATAACAACATTTGTAAATGTAAATAATAATTCAAGCATAATAGAAATTAATTATAAAATAATTCTAATTTTTATATTACAGCTCTAACTATTGGACATAATAATCACTAAGAATGAAATAAATTATTGGTTTTGTTATTTAATTTTCATTTAGCCCATAATTCTTTCTAGGTAATCAATTTCCTATTTGGGAATTCTTCATACCTTATTGGAATGACTTACAGCAGATAAATATTTGTCAACTCATAATTCTATGAAGCAGAAAAACTCAAAATCTTGTTCAACAGTAGTCATGCTAAATCATTATTGATCCAAATAGATTTTTTTAATTGAAGAGCATGATTAAGAAAGGGTTAAAGATAAATGAAGTATCCAAAAATTTATCTCTTCTCCAGCCCTCCTCAATTAAATGCAGGTGTTTATTTTGCATGAAAAATATTAGAGAATACTGATCACAGGAAAAATTTGCCAGTTGCACTGAGTAATTATTGTTCAGATTCTATAACCTTGCTATTTTACATTTATTTTGTCTACTCTAGCTTTTTTTTTTTTTTTTTTTGGTTACTATTTGCGTGGAAAACCTTTTTCCATCCTTTAACTTTTAATCTGGTTGTGTCCTTACATCTGATCTGAGGTGGGTTTCTTGTAAACAACATAAAAATGGCTCATATTTTTTTTTAATCTATTCTATCAGACTATGTCTTTTGATTGTGGAGTTCAATCCATTCCAAATAAATAATTGTGCAAGATTAGCCAGAAATAGCAGCTATGTACAGCAGGGGAAACAGAGAAATTGAGAAGTGAGGAATTTTCTTGTTTGTTTGTCTGTTTTTTGTTTATTATTATTATTGAAGTAATGAAAATGCTTTAAGAATGATTGAAATGATGAATGCACAACTATGTGGTTATACCAAATACCATTGATTGTACACTTTGGATAAAATATATGCTTTATTAATATGCATCAATAAAATTGATTTGTAAAAAGCGATCAAAATTTGGAAAAAAAATTCAAAGATTGGGACAATTTATTTGATGAGTTTTGTATTGAAAAAATGTCTTGTGAAAAATGGTAACCTGTGTAAATGCGAAAATTCAATTACTGTGGAGAAAAAAGATCCTTCTGCACGATCTTGCAATGACAGAAACAAGCCATTTTAAATTTTGTCAAGACCTATACATGTGTATGCTGCAAAATTTAAACCATATGTAAACCAATGGCCTTGGTTAGTAACAATGCTTAAATAATTGTACATCAATTGTAACAAATATACCAGATTCATGTAAGATGTTATTAAAATGGAAAAGTAGCAGAGGGAGAGGGGTTTGGTATATGGGAATGCCCCAAATTTTCTATGTGACTTTTCTGTAACTTAAAACTTGTTTAAAAATAAAGCAAAAACAAGACAATAAAAAAAACCTAGACACTGGGGGAACATATGGAAGGAATTGTCACTGTACATAAAAGATAACAGACATTTTGATGATGAAAGACATAATGAAAAATATTTTTTATTTTTTATCTTTGTATATTATTTGCTATATTAAATTATTATAATTTTATTTTCTTATGATTTTTATTCCTCAATTTTTTTGGCATTGTTGTTGGGGACATTTTGGATCACACAGGGTCACAACTGTGGCAGGGGATGATCACTGGTGTGGGGTGTTGGTGATGGGGAGGTGTTCACCTGTGGCATGCCTCTATGTTATATGAATATGTTCAAGTGGTCATGGGTGTTGTCTTGGTGGGTAGAGACCCACAGAATAGACAAAAGATTATTGAATTCCCATCCTGGGAAGGCCTACTACATTCTCTAATAGAGCAGCAAGAATCCCTTGAATACATGGGCAGTGCCTAACAAAGGAGGACACACCATTATGTCAGGTCCTTGATATTGATTATTGTACTTATGAATCTTGTTCTTGTGAAATGGAAACTTAACCTAGTATATATTGCCCAAGAGTTACCTCCTGAAGGCCTCTTTGTTACTCAAATGTGACCTCTCTCTCAGCCAAACTCAGCATATAAATGGGCTACCTTCCCCTCACCCCCCACCCCCCAGCATGGGACATGACTCCCAGGGATGAGCCTCCCTGGCAATGAGGGATTATTACCAAATGTGAACTAGTGAAGTATTTGGAAACAGACCTTGAGCAAAAGTGGGAAATATTAAATACAAATATTTTTTTCTGGCTAAGAGATTTAAAAGTGAATCAGGATTTCATTCCAGAGGTTATATTTATGTACATCTCAGCAGGATCTCATTGATTGCCACAGTAAACAGTAACTCAAGCAGGGGTTCTCCCAAGGGCTCTAGAGATATCTACACATTATCAGTCTCAGGAATTTGCCATCCTGTCAGTGGGCCTTACTTTGGAATATATGCTCCCCAATGTAACAGAGTTAGACTCATTTATAATTTCCCTCTACATGGCTCTTCTGCCCCTTTTATTTGATCCTATAGTTAGCACCATGCTCATTAAATATATGTCCCAGAGCCTTAAATCATTGGTCTGTTCATATGCCCATTGAAAAATACATCTTAGCAGAGTTGCAACACTTACTCTCCATTTCATTGGATTCACCCAGGAGAACTATTATGATGGGCATCACTCATCCTAAACACAAAGTATCTACAGCTGCAAGCAAGAGAGTTCCATCCATCTGTTCCATGGATCTAAGCCCCCTGTCAGTCAGAATCTAAGTAGGCATCACCATCCCAAAATCCTCCAAATCAAGGAATGAACAAAATTAAAGGGGAAATATAACTATGCACTAAAGTAGACATTATTATTCTAGCAATGGAAGAACTTGTAGCATTGATATAAAGACAGTGACCACACCAGAGGTTCTGAGGGGAGGGAGAGGGAAGAATAGGTGTAATATGTGGCATTTGGGGTACAATGGGATTGTCCTGCATGGCATTGCATTGAAGGATACAGGATATTATACATTTTGCCATAACGTATAACATTCTATGGTACAAAGTGTAAACTATAATGTAAATTAAAGATCATGGTTAGCAGCAAACCTTCAATATGTATTCATCAATTGTAACAAATTTACCAAACTAGTGAAAGATGTTGTTAATGGAGAAAAGTGAAGGATGGGGAGGAGTTGGGGTATATGGGAATCCCCCTATAATTTTTATGTAAAATTCTAGTAATATAAAGATTCTTTCAAAATAGAATAGAATAGAATAGAAAGAATAGAATAGAATGGAATAGAAGAGGAATAGAATAAAATTAAAAAATAAAAATTACACCTGAAATCTTTTTCTCAGGTTTATGTTATATGAGTCAACAAATTTTCTTTATAATATTAAAAAATGATCCTACTTACAATGGGTCTGCATGTACTGGAATGGATTAAGTTTAAGAATATGTTTTTCTGGGGTACATACAGCTCCAATCCACCAAATTTTGAATTTGGTTCTCAGAGACCAGAATAACAAAAATGGGTTTCTTGCTTAAAAGCATGCCCATTGTGTGATGGCTAAGCAAATCTTTAAATTTAACAGATTTTGCTTGATGTAGTTTGTGTTATTCTTAACATTTTAGTGCTTAGCCCTATAAGAGGATTGTGTTCCAGTACCTATAGATATATAGATATAAAGATTAACCACAAAGCAAACTTTGGCCAAATAAAATATAAGGGAAGGGTATAATGTGGATGAAAGAGCTTGGTTATCTTGAAAAAACAACAACCCTGTTTTCTCTTTGACACTTGGGTAGACACTGTAAAATCAGCTTTAATTCCAGAATGAGACCTGTAGGTAACATGTTAATCATCACTTAGAACTAAATATACACAAGAAATGAGGGTACACTCAAATGCAACATAGCCAAGGTACATTTATACATTGCCACATTATTTTCTAAATGGATTTTAATGATTAATACTCATATTTGCAAAGGGTAAAATTTCTGTTTGCCCAACTTCATTAATACTTTAAGTTGTCATATAATTAACTTTTTACTGTGGTATATATATACACACTGATTTTAACATATATTGATCTGTAATTTTCTTTCTTATTTCATCTTTATTTGGCTTTGATATTAGGGACATTTAGGCCTCATAGAATGAGTTAGTGTTTCCCTCCTCTTCAATTTTTTGGAAGGGTTTGAGCATTAATGGTATTAATTCTTTTTGGAATGTATGCTAGAATTGACCTGTGAAACCATCTGGTCATGGATTTTCCTTTTTGGCAGGTTTTTAATGACTGAATCAATTCCTTTTCTTAAAGTATGTTTGTTAAGATCTTCTATTTCTCCTAGATTTAGTGTACGTTGTTCATATGTTTATAGAAATTTGTACATTTTATCTAGATTGTGTAAATTTTGGACATACAGTTGTTCATTGTAACCTATTAAGATCATTTTTATTTCTATGTGTTAAGTAGTAATGCCACCTTCATTTATGACTATATTTATTGTCTCTTCTCTCTTTTTTTCTTTGTCAGTCTAGCAAAGGGGATGCCAATTTTATTGATCTTTGCCAAGGTCTAACTTTTGTTTGCTCTCTATTTTTTTGTTCTGTTTCATATATTTCTGCTCTAATCTTTGTTATTTCTTTCCTTCTTCTTGTCTTGGGTTTAATTTGCTGTTCCTTTTCTAGTTTTCCCATTTATGCAGTTAGGTCTTTCATTTTAGTTCTGTCTGCTTTTTTTAAATGGAAGCATCTATGGCTATATATTTCCTTCCTAGAACTGCCTTCACTACTTGTCAGAAGTTTCAATATGTTGTTTTCTTATTTTATTTCATCTTAAGATATTACTGATTTTACCTTTCAATGTCTTGTTTAATCTATTGCTTGTTTAAATGTGTTATTCAACTTCCATAACTTAGTTGATTTTCCAGTCTCTGCTTGTTATTGATGATCAAATTCATTCCATCATGGTCAGAGATGCCTTGTGTAATTTCTATCTTTTAAAATGTATTGATATTTGTTTTGTTAGCCGACATGTCTATTAGCATGATATCCACTGTTAGTTTGTTTCTATACATATTTTCAAGATTTGCTTGAACTTTGATTATGTGTTCTTAATCTGTGTCTCCTCTGAAGTTTTAATTTGTTCTCTTGACTTAGCAATATCTTCCTGTGTCTTAGTATGACTTGTATGTTTTTGCTGATGTTGAGTTTCTGATTATTTTGATATGTTCTCTATGAAGGACAGTTTCTCCCTCTTGTTTTGGGTTTTATTGTTGAGTGGTTTTGTGTCAAGGCTCTAATTTGACACATTTTCCAACTTATTCTGGACTTTAAGAGTAGTCCATGCTTAACTATTCAGAATTTCTCAGCTTTTCTGCACCTGATTCTTGTCCTGGATATGTAGTAAATTTTTAAGATTGGCCTTTTGTGAGCAATTATTTCACCTACAGGAAAAAGCTTCCGTTCATCTCTCTCTTCTCCTGGAATCTGGATGTTTTCTATATGTTGTTGTGTAGAATTTTCTCCCCAGATTCTATGATATGTTTAAATTCCCTCTCTCATTCAGTACCCACTTTTCTTTATAATATTTAGCTCTGAGAGCCATCCTGTATTACAGCAGTTGCATTTTACATGCTAATCCCACCCCCGTTTATTTTTCTATTAGGCATTTCTGCTCTGTTTCTTCCCTGCCCAGGGAAGCTGATGAGGTCACTCCAGAAATGTCCATATTGCATTTAGGTGGCCCAGCAAACAAAGGCTGGATTGAGTGGGTGTCTTCTTGCCAATAATTCTGCCAAAGTCTCTTTTTCCACTGTGGTACTTTTGCATATGGCACTCATTAGTTGTTAGTGTTCTGCCTTGGGTCTATGCAGACTTTGTGGGGTTTGAACTTGTTGTGGTGAGTGGCTCTATGGTCTGCATCCATGGCAGGAGGGACCCAAGCCATGTTGCCTCTGTGAGTCTTTTAAGGTATGTAAGACCAAGTGAGGGGAAGGTTCCAGGCTGACAGCTCTGTGTCATAAATCTTTTACCTGATTTTGCTGTTTACTTTTATTTTTTTTTCCTTCAGCTTTTGTGGATTCCTTCAACATTCTATATCTCTATCATACTGCAAAGTTCTAAGCAGATAATATTTAACCTTTTAACAGTTAATTCTGAGGGGACACTTTTCCATGGAGGGTGTCTTTTTTCGTGATGTTGATGATGTCATTCTGATACAAAGGTCTTTAATCAGGAGCTGGACTCCTCATTTACATTCTTAAATTTTGCAAAACTCAAGTGAGAAATATAGACTACTCCAACATGGCCTTGAATGGGATATACTTTTGGGGCTGTGTGAAAAAAAACAGGTTAATACACTAAGGAAGTTGTAATCAATTCTGTGAACAAAATCCTTCCATGCTTGTTGATCAGTCCTGTAAGAAAGACTGAACATAGCCAAGGGCTTCAAACATTGCCAGGCCTGAACAAAATGTCTTATAGTATATTGGGTCTGTTTTAGAGAGCTGGAAGCTTTTTCCTTAAGTTTTCATATGAATCTTTTGTAATATGGGACAAGGCATTAATATAGGTACAGAACTATTCGCGCCAGAAGGTTGAAGCTGACCTTCATGCCTTCCAGTTCTGAGACAATGTCAGGATAGGCAGAGCACACAAATAAGTCAAATCTGAGATGGCACATGCAGTGCCCCTGGAAGCTTAGAGGCTTCAATGTTAGGGAAACCAAAGCAAGACATAAATTAATTTAAATTAACAAGGCTTCTAATAGGACCTCCAACTGTGGGAACTTCTGCCTTGGGATCCCAAGTGCAGTCCCAATGATTTAGGGTAGTCCTTAGTTTAGAAGGATTGCCTGAGGCAGACAATGTCCAACA
Organism: Cabassous unicinctus; assembly: GCA_029593785.1. Taxonomy (NCBI): domain Eukaryota; kingdom Metazoa; phylum Chordata; class Mammalia; order Cingulata; family Chlamyphoridae; genus Cabassous; species Cabassous unicinctus. Next base: position 46,606 of record JAQZBX010002839.1, on the reverse strand, counting down.
GTTTTATCTGGAAGAGATTTCTACAAAAAGAACACAAACAATTTATAGGAAATCATTTTTATATAACTAAATAAGAAAGAAAAATCAAGTTTAAGAATAGTTCAGGGAAGCGGGTGTGGCTCAGGTGACTGGGCTCCCATCTACCATATGGGGGGTCCAGGGTTTGATTCCCAGGGCCTCCTGGTGAAAAGCAAGCTTGCCCCAGCAGCGAGCTGGACTGAGTGGAGAGCTGGCTTATGCAGAGTGCTGGCCCATGCAGGAGTGCTGGTCCACATGGAGAGCTGGTGTAGAAAGATGATGCAACAAAGGAGACACAGAAAGGAAACAATGAGAGACACAGCAGATTGGGGAGCTGAGGTGGTGCAGGAGATTGAGCACCTCCACTCCAGAGGGTCTTGGGATCGGTTCCTAGTGTCCCCTAGAGAGGGGACAGGCAGACACAGAGGAACACACAAAGAGCAGACAGCAAGAGCAGAATGGGGGGAAGGGGAGAATTAAATACATAAGTCTTTAAAAAATGAATATTTCAATGCAAATACTGAATTATTAATGATATTTTACAATGCATTTACATAACTTCCTACACTTTGCAATTTAATATTTAACTTAATCTCCCATATTTGAGTTTTAGGTGAGGTATTATAGGGGCTGGGGGCCCTTGAATGATCCCCATAGACCAAGTAGACCAAGTTGCCAATAAATGAAAAGAAAGCTATACAATTAAAGAAAATGGGCAGGATTCTGATCAACCATATGCAGGTGAAAAGTGCTTTTAAGGAAATTGATGCACAGAGATGGTGGTCTGCTCAACTGAGATTGTAACCCAGAATTTGGATTATATTTTTCCCACCCCTCAGCATCTCAGACCTGTCCTTTATTTGTTTATGAAAATGCTCAGTAACAATTGTGGCTTGGAGTATGGAGAATCTATTGGATGTCTCATGATAGGGACACTAATGTGTAGCTTGTCTCACAAATACAGAGCTGTTATCAGATGCAAAAAGCTGAGAAAACCAAAAGAGGACACAAATGTGGTCTTGTAGGGCCTGGGTTGTAGGAACTGGTTCAGGAGCATGCACAGCAATGATTTGACCAAACCTGCAGAAATTGTCAACTGCAGTCAGGACCAAGCAAAACCCTGTGGATAGAATGAAAGTAAGGATATAATCAGAGCTTCCCAGACTGTTGGCTTAGGAATCCATTGCTGGGCAATATTTTTATCCTTGACCAAAATCTGGCCTTTGGGCTCTTTTTAGGCTTTACCAGAATCTTCTGATGGCAGTGGCAGTTCATGTAAGAAGGTACACTCTAGGATGGTGTCTAAATTCCCCTGGACTGTCATCTTGTGGCTCCAGGGGTTAATTTGATCCTATATCTATTTTATCTGTGGTGGAGGCCAGTAAACCTGATTTAGCTGAGAAGCACGGTATATTTGTTAGTTATGTTCCCACACATCAATGTTGGGGTCTCTCTACTGAACATTCATATGGATAAAATAAAGCTATGAGGAGCAGACCTGAATTTATCCCAGTGGCTCATCCCCTCAGGGTAGCTGGTTTTTTTGTGTTTTCCAGTTGTCTGAACAAAACTGTCAGGCTATTGGGCAAGCCCATGAATCAATGAAATTTAGTATATCATATGGCACAAAATGTCCTTATTTGCAGGAATTCCTTCCATGGCTGGGGGATTAAGGCTAAGAGGGGTGTACATAGACAATGCATCAATACCAAGAATACATGCAGTAATGTGGGCCATCTAAAAAATGTTGTACTGTCCCAAAAGGACCCATACATAGACAGGCTTGGGCAAGGGTCCTAAAGGTGGGGGTGGCCTCACACCATAAATCAGAGAAGATGGGAGGTCACAGTCATCTTTACACTGGTATATAAAAGGCTTAACAATGCAATTTTATGCTCCATTTATCCATTGAGCCTAACCTTAGTGTAGAGCAATTGATTCCCCCTGGAGAGAGAAGGACTTCAGAGAAGGGGGAAAATATTAAGGTAAGAAGCCTGGGGGTTTCTCTCTTCCATACCATGGCTCACAGGGAGGGGCAGACAGACAATAACCTTGCCAGTCACAGGGGACACCTTCAGACCCCAGTAGGCCTCCTCTTTGTGTGGGGGTGGGAAGGGAAACCTCAACAGAGCAGATCTTTTCTAATCAGGACTCCCAGGGTGGCACAGGACAGGCCCTCCTGGGTTTGGGTGATGCTGAGGCTACCTTGAAAGGGAGACAGGGCAAATTCACAATGAGACCAGGCCACAGTGACACCCCTCTTGTACTGGCCAGTGCCTGTTGGTTGAGATGAGTCAGTTGTTACCTGAGATTGTTTTCTCTCTCTTTTTCCAAAGCTTTTAATCTTGGAGGCAAGAGAAGCCTGTAGCAGCAAGTGCACAAACACAGGTGGCTGCCCACAACACCCCCCTCCCCCCGCTGTATCATGAAGCCCAGTCATGGCACTGTGGCTTGCATTGCCCTCCATGCACCAGGCAACCTCAGACAGATCCACTTCTGCTGCTGCAACCATCTCTACTGGGGTTGCTGTTCAAGCAAGTGCAGCACAGGTCTCTCACCTGCCAGACAACTCAGAGACCTATCAAAAGCTGTTTCCACCATGCAAAATTTAAGTATATTTTGAGTGTTCCTAGCTGTGGTGAAGCCAAAAATGCCATATACTTAGTCAAGGGGACTTCTGCTTTCATAGATTTAACTTCTTTTGTCTACTCACCAAACATTCCCAACAAATTATGTAACTGCTTTGATAAACATTGAATGTGTATGGAGACTTCTATTTTTGAATCTTCATTTCCAAGACTGTCCTGGAAGGTTCTTAACATCTCCTGCATTTTGTTACTCTCCTGTTTGACATCAATGAGTAGGAATTTTGAGAAAATGACAAATGGGCTACATCCCACAGAATCATGTTAGGGCAAAGTGATTTAAAATTTGAGGGATACCTTTCATTATTGTCATATACTTTGTACAAGGATCCCTTAAAAGCACTGGTGATACAAGTCCCATGCTGTGCCACAGTCTCTTTGACTTGTTTTCTTTTCAAAATCTATTGTAAAATGGATTCCATTTTTATTTACTTTAGTAGCTATTGGACAATTTTTGTTTGCCATTGTTGTGTATTATTTTAAACAGTATATGACTCTCTTCATGCCAGAATATTATTCTAAACACTTAGAAATTATATTTTTGGGTTGTTTCATACTGTTATTTACATATTTCTATGAAAACAAATTGTATAATAAAACCAAAATATATTGAATCACTAGTGACTTCTGAAACATTTTAAAATGCAACTCTTGTTTAACAAAAAAAATCTGTACTAATTTTATTTATAGTAAATATTATGACAAATTTAAGACAAGATTTAACTAATTTTCAAAGGTATAGCCAATGTATCCTTACAAATCAGGATTGAGGGAAAATTAGTTTCACTGGATTGTGAAAGCACCATTTCCGTAGGTCTCCTCAGAGGGATGAGTCATATATGTGCTTCATGAGAAATAAACACATATACAAAGAATCTAGAAGCAGAATAATTCATATGGTTAATGATAAATCTAAATCTCCCTGAGAAGTGACTCAATGAATTTTAACCAGAGAAAAAGAGGCAGGATCATGAATTTTGAAAAATCCTTATAACTGTGCAAAATAAATATTCATATTACAGTAGATAAACATGATTTATCATTTATCAAGTATATTTCTATGTTTAAATTCATGTTTGTTTTTTCATTAAAATGACTATAGAAAAATTCACTGCATTACCTATGATACATATCAAGATGTCTAGCAGACACTATTTCTGCCCCATGTACATTGATACTTATAGATTCTGGTGTTATTAGAGGTGATAGGGTTTAAAAATGTTACCTGATGATATGTATGTGATACATAGGCTGTACTGAAAATATGGAAAATATGTTACAAAAATTACCAGGAAGTTGAACAAGTACACACATACCAAAAAACACAAATATTACTTGAACTAGATTGCAAAGAATATTAAGTCAATTAGAGGCTATAGTGAGTTAACATTGTATTTCTGAGAAATCAATACAGGTAAGCAAAACAACCTCAATGAAGATATCCAGTGCCATTTTTACTATGAAATGTTTCTTATATTTAGTTACTAGATGTTAGGATTTAGATACGCTCTATGTAGATTTTGAATATATTATTATATTTCATGTGTTAACAATTCATGAAGAATAATTATCACCTCTCATTTTGTTTCCCCCCCATTTTGAAATTGACAAGTGAATAATTTCTAAATATCCCTGAAGTAATAAGGGCAGGAAAACCCCTGAACTCTCTCACACTCCCTTCCTCTTATACCCAAGGCTATGACTTTTTTCCATCACAATGTACTCTGAAATAGAAAATGTATGATAACCTTAGCTAAGAGAAACTAAGGAATTTTTTCAGACCAAGTACAAAGATACAATTGGCAGAGATGGAGGGTAGGAAATTTAAAAACTCATCTGGAAGTTGGCATATGTCCAATAATCTGCCCTTACATCAGTAATCTCAACTTTTAAAAAAATAAGACTTACATTAGCTAAAGAGCAGATTTTATTTTTCATTTTCCCAAAACATTAAAATAGCACATAGCTTAGTAATAAAGCACACAATATAAACTGATATATGAAATCAATAATCCCAAAAATGTTTTTTAAGTCTTACATTGGGATTCCTTAAAAATTTACACACAAGTATGACTCTTAAATGACCTTTATCAAAGTTATCATCAAGAGGAGTTACTGCAAAAACAAATCTTAGTGTAAAACATATCTCAATCCCTAGAAAGTGGGAACTTTCTGTAATGGAAATACTTGAGCTGCCCCTCTGTAACTGAGCTACATCAAATACTTTCAGGCTCAATTTAAATTATGGTAACACTTCTATGGTTCCTAATTGGAAAAAGGATCATTCTAAAGTTTAATATTGCAACTTTCACCATCGGGCCTCCTTTTAAATTTCACTTCAATTGGAAGGAAAGAGTTATGAGAAAAGAAATCACAAGTATTCCTACAGACCAAAATTATTTTATAAAATGCAAAAATGGTAACTTCCCATGAACTCAGCAAGGCTTACAGCAGGGAAGAGGCTGGTTTTACAAAGCTGCACCTCCATTGGATGAAAAGCTATCTGAACTTGAGCCCTTTAGAACAGGGATGGAACACATATGAAGAATTTTATGTTAAACAGGGTCCTAATCTGATATGTAAAGAGTTTATGTCAGGATGCTTCTGAAATACTTTTCCAATTCTGAATTTTTCAAGTTCAAATTCTGAATTTTTCAGTTTCAAAAAGTGTCTTCTGGTTCACCCAGCCTGTCAGGAGTTCCTCCACATGGGTATCTTAACCTCCCAGGAGCTCCAAGTCTTACAAGATCTGATGTTCTTAGTGATTTATCTAGGCACCTTGATTGAGAACTTTTTAACTGTTAATACCATTGTAATTAGCCACATCTACACTCACTGATGTATTTCTTTATTGAAAATTAATCACTCATAGAGCTTTGTTGCATTTTAGGCACACTTTCCTAAATGGTGGTGAATTCTCTGAGAGGAAATAAATTGATTTCTCTCCTACCATGTGACTTTGAGATTCTCCTGTTTATCTTCTTTATATCAAAAGGATTTTCTTCCTTGTGATGATGTTCTAAGATCTCTATGTTGCCATTTGCCACCTTCTGCACTATGGACTCACCATCACACTGTGTCTGTGCACACAGAAAGCTGGTGGTTCATGGGCAAGTGGTTTGGTCAATTCTGTTATCCACACAAGCATCATGTTCAGGCTTCCCTTCACTGAGTCCAATGTGATCTATCAATATTTCTGTGACATGCCTCAAATTTTGAGAATCCTCTTCTGATGTTCAATTTTCTGAGTCTATAACTTTATCTGTGATTGCTTGTCTAGCCTTACCATATTCTCTGTTCTTTTGCTTAAATCCTATATTGACATATTTTCAATGGTGCTTAAGATGCATTCTGTGGAATCCAATAGCAAAGTCATATCCACATGTGCTCCACAGCTGGCAGTTCTCATTTGGTTTTTATTTTCTGGGTTGACCACTCTCCTCAGTGGCATTGAAAATGAAGCATCACCTAGTAACCTTCTGAAAGCTTTGTTCTACACATGGTGCTCCCATTCTTAACCCCCTCATCTACAGCCTGTGGAACAGATAGACTCTGCTCTGTCCAGAATGTTCCATAGATATTTTGAGCTCCCAAGAAGAATTTTCTTTTAATTCTGAAAATTTTGAATGAAGTATAATTTATATTTGCTATATAACCTTAAAATTCATTGCATCCCTGTTATATATCTAGTTTGGTTAATATATATCCTTTTGTGTGTTATTTTGTATATGTGAGAGTGAGCTATAAATATCTGCATCCTAGATTTTCAAATGCATGCTCATGTAATCTATGAATAAATCTGGAAAAAAATCCAAATTATTAGAATTTTTTGAATAATGATTCATAAGGTTTTGAGCTAAAGGAAATGATAACACACACAGAAGACCAGGGATCAGTCCTATAACAAGTGCCTGTATATATGAGAACATTTTAAGGTACTGGATACTGTCACCCTGGAAGAAAATATTAGTATTTTGAATCAGAAAATTCAACTCAAATTGCATTTTTGCATTCACCATTATGTACATATCTGTGAAAACATTAAAGTGTTATTAAGACACAACTGTAGAATAAGGTCACAATAAGTTTATAGAAGTAGATGCATACAAAAGCTGTTTTCCTTATTTAAAAACTGACTATAAAAAACTAGCCCTCAGAACAGAATATCTTTTGAATGTCAAATGCTTTTGCTCTCTCCATGTGATCTGGCTGAGAAGGTGCATGCCGTGCTCTATTCATTTAAGCTTTCTGCACGATGAAGAACAAGTAAGTACAGAGGGGATTTTGTAGTAGATACTACTCTTAGCACAGCCTGTTGCCTTACTCTGGGATGCACAATTACCTCTAGTAGGCCTGGCAGGATAAAATCTGACTCATTAGCAGATAAGAGAAATCCATATTAGTATATTCTTTACCCTATTGCCCTAAGCATATGTAAATATTCACTGGAGGCAGTCTTATTGTAATGGGCATGTTTTTTGATGCCCAGAACACACTCCTGTTGTATAATTTTCCCTGGTAGGGTGGGAGCCTGGTTAATCCACCAGAACTCACATACAGAGAGAAGGGTGCTGCACTTAAAGTATCTCCTTGCTTCAGCCATGTATTAAGACCTGCTGGCTATGGGGACTTAATACCCTTAGTGAAGCTGTCCTTGAAGTGTCCTTTGTTTGTGTGAGTAAAACATTGTTCTATCCAGTGTTTTGTGAAATGTGCTTCTCTTGGTGACCCAACACCTATATGGTAGTATCTCTTTAGGTGTCATTCTTTCTGACAGACAGATTGGCAGTGTTGGCTGGATCCTCAAACAAGCACACCATGACATGCTGGAGGATTAATGGGTTGTCATTTCAAGCATCCAAGGGTGGTGCCAACAACCCAAATGAGTGACTGGTTGACTGGGGAGCTAGCCTATCTCTGGTAATGTGGGGTCTAGTGGGATGTAAAGAGTCTTCTTATTAACAGGGAAGAATTAATGTGGTAAATAAAGGTACAGATGGGGGAGGTGGGATCTAGGAAGAGTAGAGAGAATATACACTGGCTCCTGGACAACTTTGCACACCTCTGCCACTCACTGCACCCCATGGTGACTCAAGGATTGCAAATAACCAAAGCAAACTCTGGGGCCTCTGTCTCAGGTGTGCCACCTGGTCTAGGCTTTTATGCAAAAACTAGCTACCAACTTCTGATGGCATTGCTAAAGTCCAGATGTTACAATGAGGCCTTTTTCTGAGATCAAAAAACAGATTTTAGAAAGATAGATATTGGTAGATGTCAGTGGAGGTTCATGTGGTTGGGTTGGTACATCTTTTTGATGTGGGGGCATTGCAGACTTACATGTCTAGGGCCAAGGGTTTCAGCATGGAAAAGATGACTACTGACCCTCTGCCACAAGGCACTTTGCCAGCATCAAAAAAGATAACTAACAGCATAGCAATATGAAGAAACCCAGGCTACTTCTATTCTGGGCTACTGGAAGTATGAGCATCACATTTGTAACTGCAAGAGATTTCTGCAAAAATAAAACTGCTCATGATACTTTAATCACCCTGAGGGTAAAGGAGACAGAGATTTGGCTACAGGACCCTGCCTCAGGGCAGGACATGGATGAGCTGATTCTGTCTTGGAAATCTTTAGAGGGATTCATGAAACAGGCCCTCACCAACAGAAGAGACCCTGTTCCTTTTCCTGTCCAGAGGGATGACAGTGGGCAGCAGTAAGGAAGTTCCACCACAGCACCCAGCTCTGGGATGGAAATATAAGGAGGTGTATGTCCTCCTCACTGAGGCAAGTTGGGGGGCCAGGACCCTGGAACTGGGCAAAGGAAACTGCCCACCTGAGGGCCATGAGGAGAACACAAAGAGCCTCCAGGGGAAGTCAAAAGAGGATACAGGGTCCATGTGCTAAGCAATGTGGCTTTGTTAGTATTTCAATTCACACAAAGAGAGATTTAATGGTATTCAGAAAGAAGGCCTCCTCCAAAACTGTCAGGCAAATGGGGGTCCCACTAAGTAAGGTGCTAAGGCCCTAGTTCACACCATAAAGGGAAGGGAAGGGAAGGGAAGGGAAGGGAAGGGAAAGAAATCTCAAACTAAACACCACTCAGTATACAGAACATTAACCCCAAATAGATAAATGGATCTTGGACTGAAATAAAAAAGTAAAACTCTGAAAAATTTATGAAAAATTAGGAGACAATCTTTAAGGCTTAGAGTTAACAAAACATTCTTAGACTTTGCAACAAAGCACATGCCAAAAAAGGGAATATGATAAAGTGTACCTCATCATAGTTAAAGAATTTTGCCATGGAAACAGCTCTAGAAAATGAATGAAAAGACAAAGTATAGTCAGACTTGGAGAAAATACTTGCAAACCGTGTATCTGACAAAGAATACAATTAGAAAATGAGCAAAAGACATGAACAAATGTTTCACTAAAGAGAAGATACAGTTGACAAATAAATGCATGAAAAGACTGCTAAGTCTTTTAACCAAAAGGGAAATATATATTAAAACAATAATAAAATATAATCACTAGGTTAGATCCTTAGGGTTTCTTTAACAAATTTTCATAAACTTGGCATCTTAAAACATATATATTTCCTAATAGTTCTGTAGGCATAATTGGTATGGAAATGTTTACGAATTAGAAAGAATTTCCTTATTGTTTCCCTAATGTGTTTAAAGATGGCTATTAGGGTAGGAAAAAACAATAGAATGGTCTCAAGACTGAAGCATCAGCCCCTATCTGAAGATTGGCAAGGCAAACAGGATGGAAGCCGAGGCAGGGCTTTATAATGCCATATTGAGGCAGAATTTCATCTTCTTTACCAGGAAACTTTGGGTTTTGTTCTGCAAGTCTTCAACTGATTGGTTAACTGGATATTGTAGCTAAACTAAGTTGACACATGAGTTTAACACATATATGTATATGTGCATGTGTGCATGTATATGTGTGTCTATATCTATCTATCTATCTTTCTATCTATCTATCTATCTATCTATCTATCTATCTATCTATCATCTATCTATGTATCTATCCATCTATCCCTTTGTAGTTTGCCAAGTCTCTTATGAAAATATCACAGACTAGTTAGATTAAACAACAGGATTTTTATTTTCTTGTAGCTTTGGAGGTTAAAAGTTCAAATTCATGTGATTGGCAGGCTATGCTTTCTCCAAAGTCAATAATGGTATGGTGGTGGCTGACTGGCAATCAATCCCTGCCTCTGTTTCACAAGAGTCTGTCCTCTTCTTTCTCCTTCACACCCCTATTATTTTCTGTTTCCAAATTTCCTCTGCTTATTAGAAGACCAGAAATATTGGAACAGTACCACTTTTACTTAGTTTGGCCTCATCTTAGTAAGATCCTTGAAGATCATATTTACAAAGGAGTTTCCATCCAAAGGACCATGAGTTAAGACTTGAACATGTCTTTTGCCTTGTACGATCCATTCAAAATGTAAACTCAGCAGCTCTCATTTTCACCACAGAGTTATGCTGTCATCAGCTTAGTCAATTTTGGAATATTTTCATTACTCCAAAAGGAAACATGCCATACCTGCTATACCTCCCATTGTTGTCCCTTAATATTAAAATAATAAATTCTTCCCATTGCTGCAAAATATTACAATACTACTCTTATTATCTATAGGTAATGTTGGTTGTAATTTTCATGTGTATCAACATATTCTTAGCACTTTGTGAAAGAGAGATTCTTATATTTATACTATTAACCACAGTCTTCATCCACCACCAAATCATTGTTATAAATTCCCTAGATTACTCTCTAGTTTCCTTTCAATTGACAATTATATCTCTAGACTACACCTTACAGCCACAATCACATTTATAAATCAGCAGTATTAGTCATACTTACTATAATGTATTACTGTCAACTCTATCTGTTCCCATGCTTTTACAATTAACCATACTGATAATGTTACATACATTAACCATCAGATTCCATTCTTAACACACTTTCTACCTCTTAGTAACCTATACTCTAGAGTTTACCTTCATGAGTTTACTCATGCTATTTAATTCATATTAGTGAAACCATGAAATATTTGTCCTCTTGTGTCTGGCTTATTTCACTCAACATAATATCCTATAGGTTCATCTACATTGTCATATGAATCACAATTTCATTTATTCTTATGGCTAAATAGTATTCCATTGTATGTATATGTCACATTGTGTTTATCCATTCATTATTTTATGGACATTTGAGCTGGTTCCATATTTTAGCAATTGTGAATAACTTTGTTATGAACATTGTTGTGCAAATGACAGTTCTGGTCCTTGCTATTAATTTTTCTGAATATATTCCTAGTAATGGGGTTGCTGGCAGTTCTATATTTAGCTTCAGCTTCTTGAGGTACAACCAAACTGTCTTAAACAGTGGCTCCACTATTCTACATTCTTATGAAAAGCCAAGAAGTATCCCTGTTTCTCCACATCCTTTCCAGCACTTGCAGTTTTCTGTTTCATTTTATTTTGTTTTAATAATGGCCATTCTAGAAGTTGTGAAATGGTATCTCATTGTAGTTTGTTCTGCATTTCCCTAACAGCTAGTGATGTTGGACATTTTTTCATGTGCTTTTTAGATATTTGTATTTCCTCTTTGAAGAAATTTCTATTCAAGTCTTTTCCCATTTTTTAATTGAGTTGTTTCTCTTTTATTATTGAGTTGTATGATCTCTTTATATAACATGGATATCAACCCCTTATCCAATATGTGGCTTCTAAATATTTTTCCCATTAAATAAGCTATCTTTTTCCTTTCTTGACAGAGTCTTTTGAAGAACAAAAGTGTTTATGGAGGTCCAACTTATTTATTTTTTTCTTGTTGTTGCTCATGCTTTGTGTGTAAGGTTTAAATAAATATCGCAAGACCTTGAAGAAATTCTCCTACATTTTCTTCCAGGAGTTTTATGGTGGTAGCTTGTATATCTAGGTCTTTGATCCATTTTGAGTTAATTTTTGTGTAAGATGTCTGATGGGGTACACTTTCTTACATTTGAGTATGGATATCCAGTTCATCTAGCACCATTTGTTGAGTAGACTCTTCAGGCCCAGCTGGGTGGGCTAGACAACCTTGTCAAAAACACACAAACCCAGCCAAAAAGAACAAAGCTGGAATATTCACATATCCCAATTTTAGAACTTTATATGAATGTACAGGAATAAAAAAAAGTGCTTAATAAAAAATCTAAAACCTGTCACACAGGACTTTATAAGATAGTAAAACCTCATGTTAAACATGAATATGGATGATACTGCACATATAAGACCAACTTTACAAACTATAAATACCAATATACTAGAGAGAAGGAAACAGAATAGCAGATATGTAAAATAGGGGAAGCACGTAAGGATTGAGAAATTTTGAGTTTTGTTTGTTTGTTGTTTGTTTTTTGTTTACTATTATATTATTATTGGACTGCAGCATGCCACTTTCTTCTTGTTCCAGGGTTTCTGATGAGGTCATCACTTAGTCTTATTGAGGTTCCCTAATATGTGACACTTTGCTTTTCTCTTGCTTCTTTCAGAATCCTCTCTTTATCCTTCATATTTGTCATTCTGAATAGTAGGTTTCTCAGAAGGCATAGATTCAGATTTATTCTGTTTGCAATGCTTGTCCTTCTTGAATATTCATATTTATGTGTTTCATAATGGTTGGGAAGTTTTGGGTCACTGTTTCCTCAAATATTCTTTCTACCACTATTTCATTCTCTTCTACTATTGGGACACCTATAATATGCATTTGTGCATTTCATATTGTCATTCACTTCCCTGATACCCTGTCTGAAAAGGGAAAACATTAAATAAAAAGAGGAAAAGGCTAGGATATTTCAAAGTGAGTCTGGAAGTCATTCTGGGAGGTGCTTATGCAGGTATCAGGCAGATTTCACTAACTGTCATAGTGAACAAATCCTCCAAAAGGTGCTCCCAAAGGCTCCAGGGACATCTGGGCACCATAGGCAAGGCACACGGCCTCATGAAATCAACACCCCCTTGGTGGGCTGTATTGATAATCTCTTTTCCCATTATAATATAATTATACTCCTTTTAAAGTTACCTATTCGTATTTCTTCTACTTTTGTTTGAACCAATAATTTTCAATACACCCTTTAAATATATCTCTCAGAGACTTAAACTTCAGATGGTTCACATGCTGATTGAGCCCTGAATCCAGCAAAGCTGCAGCCAACTCTAACTTTCCAGTTCTTCAGACTTACCCTGGACGATGAAAAAAATGATGTTGATGGATAACTCCCATCCCTCAAAACAAGGAGTATCTAAAACTGCAAGCAAAACAATTCCATCTGCCTCCTAATATCTAAGTCTCCTCTCAGCCTGAAGCAGGCATAGCAACATCAATCTAAATCCCACAAGATTAAGGAATGAATGAATATAAGTGTGAAGTGTAATCATGGACCAAGGTAGTTTTATCATTATTTTACTCACTATCTTGTGTTAACAGAAGGGCTAGTAACATTGATCTAGAGATAGTGGTTGCCAGGGTTCAGAGGGGAGAGGATGGAATGAATAGGTGGAACACAGGGCATTTTTAAGTTCTGTATGATACTGCAATGATGGACACATGACATTTTACATTTATCAAACTCTATAAAACTGTATATCACAAAGCGTAAAACATAATGTGGACTACAGTCTTTGGTCAGTAGCAATGCTTCACTATGGGCACATCAAGTGTAACAAATGTACCACACTTATGTAAGATGTTAATAATAGGGGAAATTATGTGTGTGGGTATGGGGGGTTATATGGGAATTACTTATACTCTTTGAGTAATTTTTCTGTAAATCTAAAACTTCTCTTAAGATAAAGTTTATTATAAAAAGCCAATGTTAGCATCTGGCTATGTCCTATTAATCCAGAAATTAAAGTATTTTCAATAATGTCAATTTTCAAAAACGTAAAACAATGTCTTTCTTTCACAACTTTTATTTTGTTTTACAAAATCTTACTTTGATTTGGCAAGAATTATTGATTCTTAATCACTTAAAATATGTATTAAACCATGTATCAGTTTGATTTTCTAATGTGTTCATTTTAGATATATATATTTAGGAACATTTATGTAATTTCTTTAGGGCCTTCAATAATTTTTATATGAATTGTCCCAAACTTCCAAAATTGAGAACAACGTTTTTATATATTATACTTGAATTTAGGTACTTCAATAGTACTAGCCTCAGATAGTTTACTTTTTAATATATTTTTGGCCATTATTTTATTTTGAGTCCTATGTTTCCATAAAAATAAAAATACTCTGTATATATTAGTTCCATGCTGCCACTTTTCCATTTATGCTTTTCTAGCTGCAAATTTTTCCAGGGCTTCTATGTACTTTGATACAGAGTGAAATATCTGTCCATAGCAGGGACAGTTTGCAGCCACTATAAACCTAAGCTCACCTTCAGAGAGTAGCTCTGTGTCCAAATATAGACAGAGAGACTGAAAACATGGATTGATAATGAAGGTATATAAAGATTTGTAGTGACTCTGTGAAAACATTTCTCAGTGTTCCCAGCTCTGGGTAGACCTATTGTGCTATGCTATGACTGCTAGGTTTTCCACAAATGAAATTTAAATAGCAATGAAAATTGAATTAAATATAAATTTTAACTCCATGTGATACACATGATGCCCAAGCTATTGGAGCAGCATGTATATGGTATGTTATTAGAACTCACAGGATAATTAAAATAGTTTATAAAGAAGTACATGTATGTTTCTCTTGTATCCATACTCATTACTTTGTTCACATTTTATTGGTCCAAGAATGCCATTTGACCCATTCAGTATTAATAAATTGTGACTCTTCTTCTCTCTTAAAAGGTTACTTCAGAGTGGGCCAGTTCAGAACGGGCATCAGATATTTTGAATCTAGTGCAAACGAGGTTTTATTTATTTAAGTGGAGATACAAATGCTATGGTCCTACCTTACAGGATAGTCATTACCTGTAAGATATTAGAAAACATTATGATAAGAGAGAGAAACATGGCAAGCTTCTAGTATACTTTGCTGTTTACATTGCTACTATTTTTTTTTATATAATTACATGTTGAAATGTAAATGAGATTTGGAATATGATAGTTTCTTAATTTCCCATTAGCAATATTTTGGTTCAGTATCCTGCTTAATATTTATTAAATTCAGAGTGTCACAGTTTGTTCAACTAACAGAGCAAATATTCTTTAATACTTACTCATGTCTTTAAGTTTATGATCTAAGAATTATATTTGGTCATGTTTACTGAAATATATTGATTCTAATTTCATCTTTGTTTCTTCCCTGAAAAGTTCAAGTTTCCTTCAGGTAAAAAGAAATCAATCATGATAAAAATTTATTATTTCAAGTCACCTCTTCAGTTGCAAGCCAGATTCTAAGGCAAATATTTCCTTTAAATTTATTCCTTAATAATATATCTTTAACCATTAATGTGATATTATTGACTATCAAATGAGTACACAACATTCCGGAAAAAGATTCACAGGAATACAACATGTGAGAGAGATGGTGTGTGGTTGTATAGTTGAATAATATGTACCTTTCATTTATAGGAATTTGGAAAGTTGGGGATTCATAAAGTTTAAAAATTCACTGCTACTTTCCTTATAAAAAATTTATCTAGATTAAAGAACTAACGATGAAAGGCAAAATTAGAATGGCTTTAGCCTCAAACAATAGGTAATGTCATCATGATTTCTGGCTAGGTAACTATTTCTCAAATAAGAGATAAAACACAAATCACAAGGAAAAAAAGTGGTAAATGTGATTTTATTAGAGATGAGAGTTCTGGCCTTGTTTGTTTGTTTGTTTTCTTTTTTTAACAGCTGCTCAGAAAATAGTTGTTTTCATGAGTAATCCAAAGGTGTGGTTGGTTTCCCACTGCTGGACAAGTCTGCACTGGCTCTCCTTGGGTTCATCTTTTCCACCCAGAGACCTTCCCCCTGCTTGTCCTGGGGTGCTATTGACTGGGTGTTCTCCATATTCTTTGAGCTCTTCAGGGTTTGGGGTTCTAGCATTTGCCTAGTCCTGGTTATCCTGGGGCAAAGACATATCTGAAGCTTGAAAGGCAAGAAAATCAGAGAATTCTCTGATTTTAACAGATTTATTGAGATGCAATTCACATAGTATAAATTGACCAACTTAAAGTGTAAAATTCAATGGTTTTCAGTATATTCACAGAGTTAGGCATCCGTCATTACAATCAATTTCAGAACATTTTTATCACCCCAGATAGAAAACCCCATACCGATGATTAGCAGTCACTCATCATTGTCCTTCAGTGTCTCCTAACCTAGCCCTAGACAGCCACATAAATACTTTCTGTCTCTGTAGATTTGCCTATTCTGAGCATTTCACATAAATAGAATCATACACTATGTTGTCCTATGTGACTGATTTCTTTTACCTAGCATATTGCTTTCCTGGTTTATCCATGTTGTAGCCTGGCTCAGTGCATTTCATTTTTTTTCCATTAAAATATTTTTATGGGAGTTGCACATTTATAGCAAAACCAAGCATAAGGCACAGCATTCCCATACATCCCCTCTCACCCACACAGTTTTCCTGTCATTAACATTTTGGATTAGTGTGGTGCTTTTGTTACAACTGATGAAACATATTATTAGAATTATGCTATTAACTTTAGCCCACAGTGGATATCAGAGTTGACTAGTATTCACTCTTCGTGTTGTACAGATCTATAGGTTTGTTGTTTTTAATCTGGGTAACTTATATACAACACAAATTTCCCTTTTTATCCTTTGTTCAAATATACAATGCAGCAGTATTAATTACATTCCCAAAGTTCTTCCTCCATCACCATCCTCCACTGCCCAGATTTTTCCATCACTCCAAACAGAAACTCTGTACCAATTAGAAATTAACTCCCCATTACCTTCCCCTCCAACCCCTGGTAACCTGTATTCTAGTTCTGATATTATGAATTTGCTTATTCTAATTATTTCATATAAGGGAGATCAAAGAGTAGTTGTCCTTTTGAGTGTGGCTCATTTCATTCAACATGATGTCTTCAGGTTTATCCATGTTGTAGCATGAATCAGAATGTCATTCCTTTTTATGGCCAAATAGTATTTCTTTGAATGTATATACCAAATTTTGTTTATACATTCATCTGTTAATGCACACTTTGATTGCTTTCCTCTTTTGACAATTGTGAATAATGCCACTTTGAACATCGGTATGGAAATATCTGTATAAGTTCCTGCTTTCAATTTTTCTGGGCATATAACTAGATGTGGGATTACCTGGTCATATCATAATTCTATACTTAACTTTTTAAGAAACTGTCAAATTGTTTTTGACAGTGTCTGCACCATTTTACATTCCCACCAATAATGAATGTGTGGTCTCATTTCTCCACATTCTCTCCCACACTTGTTGTTTTACATATTTAAAATGTATCTGTAGCAGTTTGATATTATTGATGAATTCCAAAAAGTAAAATTGGATTATGTTTGTATACTGGTCTTTTACCCTGAGCATATTAGAGTGTATTGGATCAGGAGGTTTTACTTTTACTTGATTAAATACTGATATAGACTTTGATTGGCCCACATCAGTAGGACACTTTGTGGGTGGGGACTCACAGAGAAACTGCACCACAGAGAAAGGAGGTTGGAGTTTTTGAACTGGAGCCCCAGGAAGTAAACTCACAGAGGAGCTTGGTCATGAAGAAGGAACAAAGGCCAGCCGCAGGAAAACAGATGGGCCTTTCACCTTATAGCCTACAACTGAGCCCGGAGAGAAACGGAGCCCCAGGAAGAGAGACAAAATATTGACCATGGAGCATTAAGAGGAAGAGGAAGGCTGAATGTCTGCAGCCATCTTGCTCCAACATGTGGCAATAGGTGGGTGAGGGAAGTAACTTATGCTTTATGGCCCAGTAACTGTAAGCTTCTACCCCAAATAAACACCCTTTATAAAAACTGACTGATTTCTGGTATTTTGCATCAGCACCCCCTTGGCTAATACATTACCCATTCTAGCGGGTGTGAGAAGATATCTCATTGTGGTTTTTATTTGCATTGGGCTAATGATATTTAGCATTTTTATGTATTTTTTTTGGCCATTTTATATATATTCTTTAGAGAAATGTTTACTCAAATCTTTTGCCCATTTTTAAGCTGGGATGTTATTTTCCTGTTAAGTTGTAGGAGTTCTTTATATATTCTGGGTATTAAGGCCTTATCAGATAAATGATTTCCAAATATTTTCTTTGGTTCTGTAGGTTGTCTTTTTATTTTCTTGATAAAGTTCTTTGATGTACAAATTTTTTTTTAATTTTAATTCCCATCTATCTATTTTTTCTTTTGTTACTTGTGTTTTTGTTTAAAGTCTAATAAATTACTACCTAAAACATGTTCGTGAAGATATTTCCTTATTGTTTCTTCTAAGAGTTTTCTAATTTAGCTCTTATAATAAGGTATTTGATCCATTTAGAGTTCATCTTTGTATATGGTGTGAGGAAGAGGTCCACCTACATTCTTTTGCATATGGCTATCCATTTCTCTCAGCATCATTTGTTAAAACTTCATTTTCTTTATATTGTCAAATAATATTCCATTTTATGGTTATGTCATATTAATTTATCCATTCATCAGTTGAGGGACATTTGGGTTGTTTCCACTTGTGACTAGTATGAATAATACTGCAATTAATTTTCATGTACAAGCTTTTGTGTGGAAATATGTATTCATTTCTTTTGCATATATAACCTAGGAGTAGAGCTTCTGGTCACAGTGTAATTTGATATTTAACTTTTTGAGGAACTGCCAGATTGTTATAAAAACTTGTTGCACTATTTTTCATTTACACCAGCTGTGTATAAGGGTTCCAATTTCTCTACATTCTTGTTCACTCTTTTATTTATGTATCTATTAAAAATATATAATAACAATCCTAGTAAGATTAATATGTCATTGAAGTTTTGATTCCCTCTGGGCTAACATCTGTTTTATGAATTTTGTGAACACTTGCATATCTTCTTTGTAGAAATTTCTATTCAGAGTCTTGTCCATATTTTATTGGATTATTTGGCTTTTATTATTGAATGGAAGAATTCTCTGTATATTCTATATCCAAGTCCTTTATTAGATATGACTTTCACCAACCCAGCCACCTCTCCCTATGGCCAATGGTCATACTGGCCTTGGTATGGGCATGAAGCAGCAGCACAGGTTCTCATTGATGAGGTGGGCTCACCTGTGTAGTGCTTTACTTCCCTGATAAACCAGCCTGAAGTGGCCCCACAGCCCACAGCTAGGGCAAGAAGGAGACTGGCCCAGGGTCCTGGTGCTCTGTGTTGACCCAGGGGTTAAACCTTTAGCTCCTAAATGTGGGGAAGTGAGGGGAGGGCACAGGCATAGCTCAGGACAAGGCCTGTCACCACCCAGAGAGGAAGCCATTCAGGAATTTAATTTGTGGTGAGGTGTGTTTGTGCAATACTGTGGTCCTCAGACCTGGTTCCATTCCCTTCCCCCCTCAGGCCCTGTCTTTCAACCCCTCCCCACAGGAATTGCCCACACCCCAATGATGAAAGCAAAGCACAAATTTTGGCCAATGGATGCAGTCATCACAGATAGCTGCAGGCCCTAAGGGCTCAGAGCCAAACTCTTCTTGAAGAAAATCAGTAGCAACACAGCGGAGAGTGTAAACTGGAAATCCTCGAGATGGTGGACCTCAAACCACAGGGCCCAAGATTTCACCTCGACCCATGGAAAAGACTGTGTGGGGGCCTCTGCTTACAAGGAATAAGTATTCTTCTCTTGGCATTCAGAGTCCATAGGTGATGCCTCAGGCCCCAGTCAGGGAGGAGAGGCCACCAGGTACCTGACACAGAGGACAAGTCCTGCCAGGGATTTTCTATGTTAAGAAATTGCACAAGGAATGGCAGGGCAGTGGGAAGCACTAGTTAATAGGGAGCAGTAGTGTTTATGAAACCAGCCCCAGCTGGAACCTCAAAAGCTGCATCTCAATCCCCAGTCCCCTCAAAGGGAAAAGGAATTCAGTGTCAGGGATAAGAATCCCAGAGCATGAAATCTAAGGTAAAAGTTTGACCTTGGTGCCTAAAGGGGGACTGTGGATGCAAAGCCTTATGCGCATGGACCATGTACTAATAATCTTCCTCTGTCTTTTTCGTTTCCACATTGGAAGCTGCTTTCTAATTTTATCTGTACCTAGTGCTGACATAAGTCTAGAGTTTGCCCTTGAAAACCAAAAGTTCTTACTTGGTGTTCAAACAAAACCTCAGCCAAAAAGTGGGAAAATATTCTTCCTCCAAAGTGTAGGAAAGACAGCCACTGCCCTCTCTGGGATCAGGAATTGGTCCTTACAAATGGAAGCACCTTCAACATCTAAATCCCATTAGCCACCATGGATGGTCTCTGTTCTTTCTAGGTGTATTGATACTGAAATACACATTTACTCTGTGAAAGGGGATTTCTGTGTATACTTCAATAAGCCAGGAAAGGGTGGCTGGCTCTTTTTGTTTCTCCCTTCTAAAATAAACTGATGACTCTACCTGATTTCTTATTTGAATGAGCAATGTGAGAGGCTTCAACTCATTTCAATTAACACAGTAAATGAAAGAACGAATTGTCAACTCTGAGGATGTAGTTGAACCAAGACTTTAATAATAAAATATTCACATCTAACATTTACTATTTACCATTGATAAATGTTGCCCCTCCTCTCTATAAATGTATATAATTTTTTGCTGTTTATTCATAAATTCAAATGTTTTCCAATCTCACCCAAATACTCCTTCTGAGTAACCATGTTAATCATAGTATCATAAATTCCCAGAGAGAGCAAGGTGTGGCCCTTGCAGTGGCATGAGATTTGAGAAAACTGGGACCCAGCTCAGCCCCCTCCTCACTCACTCAGTGAAGAGTGAGCTCAGTGAGGAAGGTCTCTCCATCCACTTCTGAGGAGTGGGAGGACAGGGGTAGGAGTGAGCACAAACTCCCTCACTCCTGAAAAAAGGTTAGCATGGGGGGAGGTTGTCTTGGGAAACCTGGAATGTCACAGATGTCATCCAAGGGCTCCAGGTGAGACCTCAGTTGTCCCCTAATTGAGTGACTTGTCACAGGATCCCAGGACAGCCTTTCAAAGAGCAGAGCCATTCAGGACAGCAGGAGAGGTGCAGGAGGTTAAATGGAGTCTGGGGGTGGCCCAGACTGGCTGGTGGGGAGGGAAATGCCTGCCTGGCCTGGCCCACTGCAGTTGAGGTCAGTAAAACCACTTGGCCAGGCAGACCTGGGAAGGCAGACCCTGAGGCTGGTGGGCATGAGAGGCCAGTGAGAATTTTCCCTTTAGGAACTTGGGTCCCTTCTGCTTTTTCCCCAGAAGGGCTGAGATAGTTCTGTTCTTGACCTTGTCATCCATGGGTGTTTCCACATCATAAGCAGAAAATGATACTTTGGTGAGGGATGCATAGCATAGTACACATTCTTGCTGTCTGTGATCTGCAGCACTGGGGATTGAGAAAGAGGGGTGGTCAGCTGTTCTCTGAGGGACCACAGGATATCACATCTCTTTGTTCCCCCACAAGAGCAGGCCTCAGCTAGGCACCTGAATCCCCCAATCCAACTCAGGACCAAAAAGGAGCCCTCTGAATGGTGCCTGCCTGAAGGAAAGTCTCTGCAGAGGCACAGCTAAAAATCAAGGACCTTTGTTTGAAAAGTGACAATGACTAATAACTGCCAACCTCAGAATGGAGCTGCCAAGAGGTCATCTACTCCCACAATCCACCCCCTGCCACTTTCTCTGCTGAGGATCTCAGAGCTGAAAATGGATTTCTAGTACCCAGTGCATGGCCCCCTAATCTAGCCCTACCCATGACAAGTCTACTGGGGCCCAGTGAAGAGCAGCCCTGGCCCAGGCCTCCAAAGCAGGGCTCCTGAAGGCCTCCATGAGCAGGCAGTACCTGACTCCCAACAAGTATTTACACTTTGATCCTATTTTCCTCCTGTCTTCCTGGCCTAGAGCCAGCTAGAAAGAAACACTGGTCTGGAATTCCTGCTTTGCCTCAGTGGTGTGGCTACTCATCTCCTTTCTTATCCTCTCCAGTCCTCAGTTCTCCTGTTCTGTAGGATGGGTCCTTCTGCCCTATTTCACACTTCATAGCTCCCATTTCCCACTTGAAACACAAGAGAGGATTTAGAACCAACTTCTACGCATGGTGAGAGTCATTTTAATTTGCCTCAGCTAATGGCTGGGAGAGGGGTATCAGCTCACTGAAAAGAATACAGTTAATTTTATTGTGCACTAAATACCATGTGTGCATACATTGTTAATTTTCTTGCCCCTTAAGGGAGTGAGAAAAAGACACAGTTGCTTGAGAAACTCATCTAAGGCCTCAGAGCCCAGGACACCTGGCTCTGGGTCTGTGCTGTTCTTCTGGATTCTTTCCCCTTCTCACTTTCTAGAATACTGAGTCAGCTCCTTAGGCCTCCTAAGTGGATCAAGATTTTGTCTAGTTTTCACCATCATCAAGTCATGGCCTGTAGCATGTTTGGTGCTTGTGTCCACCAGTCATGCTTTTGAAGGTGCATTCATCCCCTCCTGTCCAGAGGATGCATTTCAAGTTGAGCCCTTCTGCTTGGCTCTCATGCTTATGGTCCAAGGTGAAAAGCCCTTTCTCTGTTTACCTCAATGTTGTTAGCTTTGAACTTGGTTTCCTAATGATTGCATCATGTCCAGGGAAGGGTACACAAAGGAGAAGGACCAGGTCAGGAGAAGATACTGTGGGCACTGAGGGCTGCCCTGGGCAGCGTGGTTTGTGGGCAGGGTGCCTTACCACCCTGCTGTCAGGTTCACTGGGGCCAGTGGGCCTCAGACCTTCAGGCTGGGGAGCTGGTGCTCAGCTACTTCCTCCACTATCACCCTCTCCATCTTGCCCCCTGACTTACTTCAATCCTCTGAAATGATTTGCACTAGTATGTAGTCCTCTGGCTTGTCCCCATCCAGGTTGTGTTCTTCCAGGGGCTTGTGGATCACAGCTAGAGCCCTTTCTTGGTCGGTCACCTGCAGTGGATCCAGATACATGCCCTCAGGACTTGGTTCCTGGAGCCAGCTGCCCCAAGTGAAGTTTCCAGAGACCCTATGGAGCCACCTCTGGTTAGGGTTGGGTCTATAGGGGCCTCACTGTCTTTCCTTCCTCCCCTGGAGACAACTCCATGGAATGAGGGGGCTTTCCAATCTTTCCTACAACCATCTCTTACAAGAACTTCCACCTCTCTCTTGAAGTTGTTTCCCAGTATGAGTCCAAACCCCTGTCCTATAGGCTGAAACCTGTCCCTTGGGTCCTCAGCCTGTACAACTGCTATAGGTTCCCAGGGCCTTGGGGACAAAGGGTGGCCATGCAGCAGAGGGTGGGGACTGAGGAGTGAAATCTGGGCCTCTCTGTCATCTCCTGCCTCCCAATCATGGGAGATGACTTGTCCTCAGGGAGTGCTCCTGACCTGATCCTGTCCCTCAAGGATACCTCCAGGTAGCAGTGAAACCCCAAGGCAGAGCACATGACATCTAGTCCAAGCCCAGATGTCAGAGAGGAAGAGGGGCTGGATGACAACCTATGGCACACCAAGTTTGCCCTGGGATCCAGGATATAGCTGTGGTCAGCAAGGTCCAGACTGAAGTTACCTTGACTATGAGGACCCAGCTACAGGCAGGGCTCACTTCAAGGGTCAGACAAGTGAAAGCTTAGTAAAACCACACCTGCTCCTGGCACAAGAGAAGTGCAGCTTGGGGCAGGTGTGTAACATGGCAGCTTGGCCAGCCTCTGTGCAGTGGGGACTGGGGTGGCGCCAAACAGGATCTGGTTCCTGCTCATGCCTTGAAGGCCACCATAGTGGGACAGACCCTGCCCTCACTTCTAGGTCACCTCAGCAGCCCCTTACTGGCTCGTGTCTCCACACACTGACCCAACCTCCATTTTGAGGTCAAAGGTCACCTGCTGTCCCTGTTCTGCTCTGACCCTTCAGTGAGTCCCATCTCCACCTGTGAGAAAGTCAAGCTCTGTCCATAAGGTCACAGGGCCTGTTGTGACCCAGCTCCCAACATCTTTCTTACCTCAACTCTTGCCCTTGACCCCTGCTCCTTCACCCTGGCCGGCAGTCTGTCCCTCTGGCCAGCCAAGAACAGGTCACTCTGGGCATGGAAAGCTGTCCCCTCCTCGTCCTCTTTAAGCTGCCTCAGAGGGCCCTTCCTAGGCCTTCCTCACTCAGCATGCCAACCTCAGTCCCTAAGTCAACCATCCTGAGCCCTTATCACCATTGAACTCACACTCTTCCTGCCTCTGAAAGGGGCTGTCTCTCCTTCCCCACCCACTAGGAAATCTGCTCCAGGATGGCAGGGAGGGAACATGTCATTCCTTATGTGTCTACTGCTTGAACCACTGAGAGGTCCCAGGGGGTGGTCACACACCCGGCACACCAGGATGCTCTTGTATTGTCATTGTCTTCAAGAAGCCTGATGCACATGATGTAACAGTTGCCCACTTGCGTTTAGAGCATGGCCGTGTGTCACAGCACTTTTGCTAGCCCGGGAGGCCTTGGGTTTTATGGTTGATGAGGAAGAGGATGTTCCTCTGGATGCTGATGTGACAATGGAGGATTTCTGTGATGATGTAGAGGTCGAATGCTCCAACTGTGTGACAGCTAAATCAGCAGAAGACCTGGAGGCTCGGCGAACCCAATGGCTGCTTGATAATCTCCAGGAGGATCTAAAAGTACTGCAGATGTCAACAATCCTTGACCATTTTGTGGACTTTGAGAGGGCCAAGCCAGCACAGGAGAGGGATGGTGAGGGTGAGAGCCAACATGAGAAGAGGTGGGCAGTCACCTTCATTTCCTGGTCATCTTGGGATGCTGGGATATGGTCAAGTTGGATTGTCACCTTAGAGCTTGAAGAGCTGGCCACATGTATGTGAGGTGAGTCAGCTGCATCCCCGCTGCTGAAGTCAGGGCCACACTGGAGCTGCACACTGGAATGGGGTCTGCGGCTAACACTCGACTCAGCATCTGGGGCCTGGCAGCTGGAACGATGGTTTGGCTTACCTTGAGGGCTTCCCCGGGTTTGCAAACCAAACTCCTGCCCAGCTATTACTGCACCTGCTTAGTGCTCAGTCCATCCGAAGGAGCCAGTGGGCTTTGACTACCTTAAAGATCAAGCAGCATCTCTAAGGTATGCTGGAATGGAATGTAATTTCCATTACAGCGTCAAATGGAAATGTGTTTCCATTTCACAGAAGAGGAAACAGACCCAGAGATTGGGCAACTTTCCCCAGTCAAAGGCTTGTTCGGGTGTGGAGCACTAAACTGTCAGGATCCCCAAGCCCATGCTTATCCTGAAGCTTCCCTGAGTCCTGAGCCAGCCCATACTTTCCGACCCAGGATGGGGAACTCACACTTCACTCCAAGATTTGATTCCTTCCAGGTGGTGATTGTCCATGAAGCAATTGCTGGCTGACTGGGATGGGGGCTCCAGCTCACAAGACAGGTGGTAGCTACAGAGGGTACAGAGTGGTGGCTATGAGGCTCCTGGGAGCCACACCTCAGGTCTCCCTCCTGGTGTCTGCATAGAAGTTGGCATTTGGGTGCCCCAGCATCTTCAGACAGCAGGTCTTATGCTGACCCAGGAGACAGCAGGGCGATCCTGCCCCTACAATTGTCAGATCCATTCATGGCCTCAAATGTCAATCTTGCTGAGTTGCTCCAAGGCCCCAAACCAGACTCAGAATTGCTTATTGAGTACAAGGGAGTCATGGCAGCAGCCTGCCTGGAGATGCTGGAGCTCAGCAACCATCTGGTATTCCTGGGGCCAGAAAAAAGGAAGAGGCACCACAAAGGTCTGGGTGGGCTTGCTGGGTGGGATGGGGGCCAGGGGCTGGTTTTGCTCTTATGGGTCTCCCACTCCTCCACTCCCTTTCAGGCTGTACCTACCCTCTGGTCTCAGTACACAGAACTTATCCTCCAGGAAGATGTCCTTCATTCCACATATAACCCCTACTCCACATATAACCTTCCCCCCTCCAGAGGGAGGGGTCATCTGTCTTTTCTCCTCAAACTCTCCCCATCAATCTAAGAGGAAGTTGCATGCATGTTTGGGTGTCCTGCCCAGAAGTGTCCCTGTTTTCTATCTCCCACTACAGCCCCACCCTCACAGTGAAGACCATAGCTGCTCACCATCCTCCTTTTGTTAAAATTGATCATCCTTCCATGGAAGGCAGAGAGTTCACACCCATCATAAAAAGGCCCCCATCCATTGCCATTGCCAACACCCCTGAGCCCGTTGCACTGATCAACAGCCGAGTTCACAATGCACAGAGAAGCCCATACCTGGGATGAACCCAAGCAGTCTTCTGGGTGCCAAGAGTGCGGGCCGGGACTGGAGACGGAAACTTGTCACTGCCAGCCAAAAAAGACAATGGAGACATGGCCCCTTGAGCACAGCTTCCTTTTATTCATCTGCAAGGTGGCCATCAAACCCCAGCAACTAGGGCAGCTGGGAGGCTCTCAGGAGATGTGGTGTGCACACTGGTGAGAGCTCAGGCCTCAGAGAGGGTGTCTCTCTTCCCAACTTCAGGGTCCCTTTCCCAACATGCTCCATTCCCCAGGCTCACTTACATGCAGATACTCCTGCATGGCATAGCCCACTATGAAAAATTGAGTGAGAATGTCCCCAGGCATGGGACAATGCCCTGGATGACACCCTGGGACATTGGGTGGGATGGGGATGAGCACAGGTTCTCAGGTGCCCCCAAGACACCTCTCTTGAAAACTCCTCAGTCTCAGAAGGCTAGGACCAAAAAATTTCCCCTGGGAGAGTCTTTGACCCTTAGCTGTCACACCTAAGTTACCCTCCCAGGTTCAAAGGACCCCAAAATCCCTTGCAGTTACCTCCCAGCCCTGGCTTTTCTAAAATAATCAACTTTATCCCTTTCCACCACCCAATCCTCCCTGATTTGGGTCTTCCAGGCTCTTCTTCTGACTGGCTGCAATGAGTTCCCCCCAGGTTCCCACAGCTCACTGCCTAAATGTTCCAGGGGAGGTGACATTGATGGGAGGCTTCCCAGGCTCAGTGGACCAAGAAGGATGGGTTTGAGGAGGGCCTACATCATGACTTGGAGGCAGGTATCAAACTTGGAGAGACCCTTCTGGCTAGGTTGAAGACAAGGTCAGTGATGTCTTCCACCGCTCATCTATTGTCCCTGGGGTCTTGGACACCTGGACCAAGTGGACAGGTGTAAATCTGCTGCCATCACATGCCTGATGTTCCTTGCATGAACTTGTGCAAACAGACTGGCCTCCCTGAGCCTGTTTGTTCCTCTGTAATGTGAAGATACAGACCTGACCACCAAAGGACTTATATAAAGAAAACTACACAACACAGTTAAAGGAAATCAAAGAAGACTTAAATAAATGGAAAAATATTCCCTGTTCATGGATAGGAAGACTAAACCTCATCAAGAAGTCTATCCTACCCAAACTAATCTACAGATTTAATGCAAACCCAATAAAAATCAACACTGTATTTTTTAAGGAACTGGAAAAACTAATGACAAAATATATTTGGAGAGGTAAGAGGCTCTGAATTGCCAAAGACATATTGAAAAAAAAAAAGGAAGATGGAGGTATCACATTACCTGACTTTTAAACATACTACAAAGCTACAGTGATCAAAACCACATGGTATTGGCTCAAGGATAGACCTACTGACAAATGGAATGGAATTGAGAGTTCTGATATAGATCCTCGCATATACCATCATCTGATATTCGACAAGACCACCAAGCCCACTCAGTTGGGAGAGAATGGCCTCTTTAACAAGTGGTGCTTGGAGAACTGGATATCCATATCCAAAAGAATGAGAGAAGAATACCATCTCACACCTTATACAAAAATCAACTCCCGATGGATCAAAGGTCTAAATATAAGAGCCAAAACCATAAAGACCTTGGAAGATAATGTAGGGAAGCATCTACAGGACATGGGAATAGGAAATGGTTTCATGAACTTCAAAGCCAAACCACGAGCAGCAAGAGAAAAAATAGATAAATGGGATCTCATCAAAATAAAAAACTTCTGCACCTCAAAGGACATTATTAAGAAAATAAAAAGGCAGCCTACACAATGGGAGAGAATATTTGGCAATCATATATCTGATAGGAGCCTAATATCCTGCATATATAAAGAAATCCTATGCCTGAAAAATAAAAAGACAAACAACCCATTGAAAAAAAGGCAAGTGACCTGAAAAGACAGTTCTCCAAGGAAGAAATACAAATGGCTAAAAAGCACATGACAAAATGCTCAATCGCTAGTTATTAGGGAAATGGAAATCAAAACCACAATGAGATACTATCTTACACCCATCAGAATGGCAGCTATTAAAAAAGTAGCAGAAAAAAGTGTTGGAGAGGATGTGGAGGAATAAGAACCCTCATCCACTGCTGGTGGGAATGTGGAATGGTCCAGCCACTGTGGAGGACAGTTTTGCAATTCCTCAGAAAACTAACAATAGATCTTCCATAGGATCCAGCAATTCCACTATTGGGTATATACCCAGAAGAATTGAAAGCAAAGACACGAACAGATATATGCACACCAATGTTCATAGTGGCATTGTTCACAATTGTCAAAAGTTGGAATTAGCCCCGGTGCCCATCAACTGGTGAATGGATAAGCAAAATCTGGTACATACATACAATGGAATATTACTCAGCTGTTAGAAGGAATAAAGTGCTAACACATGGAATAACATGGATGAATCTTGAAGACCTTATGTCGAGTGAAGCAAGCCAGGCATTGAAGGATGAACAGTTTATGACCTCATTGATTTGAACTGAGGAAAGTTAACAGTTTCTGAGAACTACTGACTGAAAGATATTTTAACAAGGGAGAGAGAGAGAAGGGTAGGTTGCGAGCCATCACCCATATGGACATAATCTATGGTAAATTGATAGAATATAATTACATATTGAAGGATAGGACAGGTGGGTCGAGATTTTACTGGGTTTGGTGGTGCAGGGTTAACAGGTGGGTAGATTAGGAAGGGCATGTTAGAATACCCAGGGCATGTAAATATGAAACTTGTCATCCCATGAGCTAAGACAGGGAAAGCCATGTGCTCTGGGGGGTGGGGAGGAAGGAACAGAAAAGATCAAATGGGGTGTTTAGCGGTCATGGGAAATGTTCTTCATTGCCTTGTAGTGATGGACACAGGACATGGTAAATATCATCAAAAATTATTGAGCTGCACAGTCTAAATTGTAAGCTATACTGTAAACCATTGACAATGTTTGGTTGCTATATTTTACTGTCTGTATAGCAGTTATAACAATGCTAACATCCAAAAAAAAAACAAAAAAGCTTTTGATATGGGGTGGAGAAGGGGGAAGGAGGTTGGTTATGTGGGAGTCTCTAGTATTCCATTTGTGACTTTGCTGTGACCTAAACCTTCTTTGAAAATTAAATCAAAATTTGGGAGACACTGGGGAATGAGAGGGAGAAGGTGTCACGGTACACTGGACATCCGATAATACAGTGATAAAAGGAAAAATGAATAATTTCTTTTAAAAAAGGATTTTTTCCCATTTTTTTTGAATGTCCCAGTCCACTAATTATACTTTATTTTTAGTTTACTTTCTTTTTTTTCTTCTGAGTCTCCTTGTACCTTCCTCTTGCATTTAAGCTTACCATTATTATTTCTTTTTCATATTAATTGTATTTTGTTATTAAATAGGCTTCATGTTCAAGGAAGGTTAAGATCACAGAAGGGTTACAAGGGGGGATGCAGAGGATCATTGGTGGGGGGTGTCTGGGATGGGGGCTTCATGGGAGTAAGCCCATCTGAATATACATGAAAGATATAAAAAATTGTTCAAATGATCAAGGGAGCAGGCATGGTCATGGTGGGTAGAAAATTACTCAATAAATGAAGGAATCTGAATTCCCAGACTGGAGAGCTCTGCCACATTCGCCAAAGGATCAGCAACAGCTCCCTGAGTGTGGACTCAGTGTCTGGCAAAAGAGGATGGCCCACTAATGGGTTCTTGTTGTTGAGGACTAGGTTTATGAGTATTTTCTCTTGAATTTGAAACTTTTCCTATAGTTATCGGGTGCCTAAGGTTTGCTTCCTGAGACCATCCTTGTTGCTCAAATGTGGCCTCGCTCTAAGCCAAACTCAGCATATGAATGCATTACCTTCCTGCCAACATGGGACATGACTCCTGGGGATGAGCCTCCCTGGCAATGAGGGATTAATACCAAGTGCCAACTGGCAACATGATTGGAAAAAGACCTTGAACAAAAGGGGGAAAAAGTAAACAGAAATGAGTCCACATGGCTAAGAGACTTCAAAGAGAGTTGGGAGGTTATCCCAGACCTAATGCTTAGGAACACCACAGTAGGCTCTCACAGAACACCAAAGTGGATTTCACCCCACACAGAGGGGCTCCTGAGGGCTTTGGAGACACCCAGGTCCTATATAAGTGGGGATAGCCCCAGAGATTGATGCCTAATTAGTGGGCTCTTTGTTTGAATCTGTGCTCCTGAGAGTAACAGAGTTGGACTCAAATAAGTCCTCCCTGCACCTGGTCCATCAGTCCCTTCTATTCAAACCTATATGTGATGCTGGAGTTTTTAGGTGTACTTCCAGAGACTTCAGCCTCTGGCCTACCTATGTGCCAGCTGTGCCTGGAATCTCGGTGGAGCTGCAACTCATACCCTGCAGCTCAATGGACTCTTCCAAGTCACCTTGCGAGGAGTTGATGATGGGCAACGGCCATCCCAGGGAAAGGAGAGGGCCTGCAGCTGCAGGCAGGATAATCCCATCCACTGTATCCATGGGATATAAGCCCTCTCTCACTTGGAGGTGGAGGGACACCACCATCCCAGTCCCCTCAGGATTGGGGGAGGATCTATGGACTAGAGAGGACTTGGTGGTGTTCTGTTGTAGACATATTGTGATTCAAGCAATGGAAGAAATTGTAACAGTGAGGTGGAGCCATTGGGCACTGGACGTTTTTGCGGCAGGGAGGGGAGGGATTGTTGAAATACAGGGCTTTTTTGGGATTTGGGGGTTTTCCTGAGTGGCATTGCATTGACGGATGTAGGCCATTTTGCATCAGCATATACCATGCAGAACTGTGGGAGAGAGTGTGGTCTATGATGTGAAATGTGTTCTATGCTCAGTGGCAAGGCCCCAGGATGTGTATATCCATTGCGGGTGTTGTGGCACACTGATGAAGGATGGTGGTGTGGGATGTTGTGGGAGATGTGGGAGGTGGGTAACATGGGAATCCCTGTAATTTCTGAGTAATATTTGGGTAATCTAAGCACCTTTAAATATATATATATATATATAATAACATTTATGTAAGCAAATGCACATATATGCATATGTATTTATATATCATTTTACAATATTTTACAAATATTGATATGTAGTGTGAAAATTTTGATTTTTACCCACAGTAAAAAAATAAAAACAAAAAAGTCCTGACCACCCTCATCAAGAGTCCAGAAGCCTCAGTGTTGCATGCTAGTGAGGATACTCTGGTCATCATGCTGTCTCCCTCAGAGTCACAGGGACACTCAGCCACTTTCCTTTTCTCCCTTGAACCTTGCCATCTCGCCATGAGGGTGTCCACACTGGATGGACATGCCTCCATTCCATATGAGGTCATGGAGGCCCAAGAGCGTGTGGACTTGGACTGATTCACTCAGGGCTTTGGAAGACAGGCTGTTCCCTCCCCACGGAGGTCTTGTCTGAAATGTCGTGGCCCCTCCACCCACCACCACTAACTTGTGTCTGGTTCTCCAGGCCTCAGAGTGTGATATGGGGCCTCATGTCATCCCAGCCATGGAGCTTGAGGATGGGGTGTCTCTGGTGGTCTAGTTGAACAGTTCCTGCCTGCCCCATCCAACAGGAGTAAAGACCCAAAAGTCTGCCCAAGATATACCACAGGTATCTCCTCCCCTGGGGTCCACTCCCCATATTCTGCCTACAGACAAGTCACAACATCCACACAAGAATGGGTCTCCATGGTGCCAGGTCTTATTGTCCATGTAGGGTAGGAGCTGCCAGGAGTACTGAGCATTGAAATTTTGCTTCCTCTTTTATGTGGAAGCTTCTAGTCATGGCCAGGAAGGACCGCAATGGTTTCCTTTCTCCCATATATTTCTCATAGCTCTCTTGCACACATGTCATTCATAACAAGGCACAGTTATGAGACTCTCCTGGGTGGGCGGAGACTTCTCCTCCTGCCAGTTCCTCATCTCTTCCTGGAACATCCCAGCCACCTCCACAACATCCAAGAACCACAGCCTACTTCCCTATGGCCGCCCCCCACCTGCCCACAAAACAAACATATTCCACTTCATCTTCTTCCAAAATAGGCCAGACTAGATGATTTTTAAGAAATTTTCAGTGAAAAACTAACAACCCAACCTCCTGAGCCCTGATCCCAGCCCACTCTTTATCTTGATTATCAGCTCACTGCTCTCTTTACAGTCAGTGCATGTAGCAGGGTATGGTTAGTGTCCTATACCTATTCTCCAAAAGCAGCAAGTGTGGGCTTGGGGATTAATAAGCTTGCCCAGGTTACAGGGCTGGGAGTGGAGTCAGGCTTTGAACCCAGAACGTAAAATTCTGGATCAGGGTATGCTAAGGCTGGGATGCCAGATCCTGGGAGGAAGTTTCCCCCAGCTCCACCCAGCTGAGTCCAGCTGCTCACTGCATCCATCAGTGTCAACTGCTCTGTCACCAGCTCAGGAGGGAAAGCCAGGAGGTGAGCCTTCTCCTCACTCAGCCAATTCTCTGATATCTCAGGCCAGGGGCAGAAAGGCTCTGGTGGTGTAACCCATCCTAGTGCTGATTTGAGCTCTGGTGGTGTTGCCAGACTTGCCTCCAACTCGAGAGCTGTTGCTGCTGAAGGTGAGTTAGGCTTTAGCTCCAGGAAGGGCCCTGGTGCAGACTGTGTAGGTGGCACTGGAGGTAGATGTGGGACTGCCTCCTGCTCAGGAACTGGTGATACATATGGTGATATTACTTCCTCCAATCTGGCAGCAGCTGCTACATCTGGGAATGGAGCTGGCTCTACCTCCCAATTGGTCATTGCAGGTGACACCAAACCTGTTCAGTCTCTAAAGCTGATGCTTCTGATGGTGAAGGAGCAGGCTCTACCTCCACAATGGGCAGTGCCAATAGATGTGAAGGAGGCAAGGTAGGTGGAACTGGACTTCCCTTTGGCTCTGGAACTGGTGCATCAGATGGTGATTTGGTGCCTCTGGCTGTGGAACTTGTGCTACTGATTGTGAAGTAGGCAGCTGCCAGCTCCTGAGCAGGTGCTCCAGCTGATGAAGTATGATGGTCTAGCTCCAGGAAAGGCAGAGGCCTTAACTCTGTGGGTGGGATTTGTGGTGGAGCTGGAGTTACCTTCAGCTCAGAAGCTGGTGCTACAACAGCTAATGCAACAGGCTCAATTTCCAGAGCAAGCACTTGTCCAAACTCAGTAGCTGGCGGTATAGGTGGCTCAGGAGCTGCCTCTGTGTCTGCCGCAGGTGGTGGAACTGTAGCTAGATGTCACACTGGAGACATTTGCAGCTCTGGAGCTGACAAAGGAGCTGGAGAAAAGGTAGGTTCCACACCACGAATGGTTCCAAGTGTCTTTCAAATACAGAGAAGATCCCACTACTCCTAAGGGAAGATCCAGCCCAAAAAAGTGTTCCCAGACTGCAGTCTCCCAGGTGCCTTGTCTGAGGCTCATCTTTTCTCCTGGCCCAATGGCAATCTCTGGTAGTTCCTGTCTATATGGTTCCATCATGTCGCCACCCCACATTCTCACATGCTGCCACCCTGAATCCTCCTTACCCTTTGGGTCTGCCTCAGTGGGCTCTGGGTGGCTCACCTGTGAAAGGAGAACTATGGCATGGTGTTCCAGGACAGAGCCAGGTAGATGCACCTGGGTGTAAGCCACCAGCAGCTTAAGGCAAAAAGAGCCTGGAGGTTGTGGGAAATCTTCAGGGTACTGGTACATCCAGGTGCCTAGCAGGGAGGAGTGGGTTCTGAGGGCATGTGAGTGGGCAGCAAGTCAGAAACTGGCATTTCTTTCCATGCTGCCCCCAGGGACTCTTCTTCTGGAATATAAAGTCCATAAAGACAGGGAAGGGTTTTGACTGCTCTGTCCATAGCCTGGTGCTGATATTCAGTAGGAGCTTCATCAATTTCTGAGTGATGAGGGGACAAAGTCTGTCCTCCTGCCTGGACACTCATGACCCCCATCCAGTAAATTCTACTCCAAGGAGCTGCCTCATCTTCTGCCATGTGTTATGTCTGTGTCTCCTCTTCCCACTGACACTGCCCTCCCAGATGATAGGGGTTCATAGCCGGCCCTGCCATCCTGAAGGAGACAGACAGGACTGAGGCCCATGGCAGATTTGGAGCAGGCTGATCAACACCTCTTTTCATGGGTCTGTATGAGGTGGCATTTGTGGCCTTGAGGCTCTGATGGACTGTGGTGGGGAAGGGTTCTCTTGGGGAGCTACCATGAGACCCCAGGTTCCTCTACAGTCAGTGCCCCAGGACCTTGCCCACAACTTCCATTGACTCCTTTCCAACTGGAGGTGGAAGCTGTCTGGACTCAGCCCTCCAAGGGGGTCATAGGCTGTGTGGGTCCCAGTGTTCTGCCCAGTCCTTCCTTGTCACCTGCCACCCAACTGCTCACACTGGTGTCTGTTGAGAAGAGCCCCTCCTCCTCACCCATTGTGGACTCACTTTTTCATTTCAAGGCATCCGCCATGCCTGGCACTGCGACGAAGGTTATGTCCACATCTAGGGGAGAGGATGAGCATGTAACAGCTAACTTACTGAGGGTTTCCCCTGCTTAAGATGACTCTTGTTATTGCCTGTGGCCCCAACTCAAGTGAAACCCAGAAGAGCAGGGGCTTTTGTCTGCTTTGTTCACTGCATGAAGCTACATGTCTCAGAAAGTGCCTGCACCTAGTAGACACTTGAAGTATACTTAATGAAGGAATGAGCCTTAAGCCGCACCTTCTCAGAACTAGGGTGGCCCTGGACCCCTCTGGGGGCCTATATTGACACCTGCTCTGACCACACCAAGGTTGGAAAGTGTTCTCAAGCCTCCTTTAGATATGAGGAAACTGGGGTCAGTAAGGGGGTGAGGCTGAAAGCTTCTTCATTGGGAAGAGGAAAGTTCTGCCTAGGAAGAACCCTGTCCCTCCAGCCACCCTGTCCACTGACCCAAGCTCGAGGAAACACTTTCCATGGATTCTTCCAGTTGGTCCTTAAAATCAACACTGGAGGTTGGTCCTCTTACTGACGCCCTTCCCAAGGAGGAAACTGAGGACAGTGGGTGAAATGACATTTTTGAGACACAATCAAGTTGTGGCAGAGCAGTCAAGTGACCAGGGATGGGGCAGGCACTCACTTTTAGAGCAGCCAGTCCAGGACCTGCTTGGTGGTGGTGAAAATCCAGTATGTCCCAAGGAAGATATTGACATACACGAGGTCACCCTCCTGGAAGACAGGCACCAGGTGCTCCACCAGCCTCTCCCAATGGCCTGCCTTGACCTTCTGCACCATGTGGCTCTCCTTTCTCATGAGGGCTGAGTTGTTTTTCCTCTAGGGTGGGGCAGATGAGGCACATGTGGTCAGAGGCAGAGCTGTGGATGCTCAGGTGGGGCTGGGGCTGTGGGCAGACCTGCTGCACCCAATCCCTCAGCAACTTGAGGCCGAGGAGGACATGTGTACCTCTAGCAGAGAAAGGTCCTCAGCCTTCAAACTGAATTTGAAGTTAGGAAATAATTGAAAGATGAAATCCCACACCCAGGAAATGGCAGATATCTGGAGTGTCCCTAGGGGGAGAAAGTCCCCTGCAGGCCTGAGGATCTAGACAGATGACTCAAGGAAGAGCAGACCCACCTTGTCTGTAAACTACTTTCAGGGCTCCACTGCTCATTGGGCCAAAGCCACAAGGCTATGCCATTTGCCACCCTGACCCCAGATCTGGTAAATGAAGGAAAATGAAAAGACCCAGTTCCAGGCAGAGTGCAGGGACACACCTTCCCACGTAGAGAACCGGTGGTAACTGAACTGCTCCAGCCTTGGGGAAGTTATTTGGCCCTCAGTGTTGAAAGTGATGTCTGCATGTCCTCTGCCCAGCCATGCCTTTCCTGGGATCCCCTACTGGGTCTGGGAGGATCAGTACCTTGGGGCACATGGGAAATGTTCAGGGCAGCAGTGCAGACAGAGCCACAGGAAAGGACCATTGGAGGTCCAGCAGTACTGAAGGCTGAATCATTGCTCTAAGCCACCTCCCATCTGGAATATTGGGCATTGGAGTCAGGCCTCAGTTCCTGACCTGGGAAGGTCAAGGGGATGGTTATGGGAAATGGCAAGAACCCTCCTAAGCAAAAGGAGCTGTATGGCTTGGAGGAAGTTTGGAAAGACAGTTACGAAGACTGCTGCCCGGGGACATTGAGCCTGGGAGTTAAACAGAAATACAGCAGCAAAATACACACATATCTGAAGGAAGCCCACCCAGCAGCATACCCCAAAGGAAAACCCATGAAAAAGACCCCTTTTTGCTATTATTTTAACCATTTGAAGCGACCGAACCCCTGCTTTAGGGAATGGCAGTGTGATGGGTGATTGGTGGGGACACAGGAGCTTTGGGAATTGGGATACGGTGTCATTTGGGCATGAAAGCTCTGGAAGAGGGAGCAGGGATGTGATCATGGTGGGATCCAAGCCCTGGGGTGCTCTCCTGGCATTTTGTGACCCCCATCAACACCTGCTTCTACTTGGAAGTGGTGCTAGCCCTGCCCAGGGCCACAATGTGCCTCCACTTTCTGCAGAGAGATGATGTAGATAAGCTGCTCCTCCAGCTCCTTGTCAACCACCTGCTTGGAGCTCTGCAAAAACATTGCCCTGACAGCTGGACCAAGAGGCATCAGCGAGTGGCCTGCCCTATTCCACAAGGGAAGACATGCCTTGTTTGGGCTGGGTCCCAGATTAGGCCCAGATAGGTGTCTGCCTTCCCCTCCAGCCTGTTGGAGAGGAAACGACAGTTTGAGGGCTCAGGATTAACACTAGTACACATGGGTGTCACCCCAAGATGTGCTTCCCCACCCTTCCTGCCATGACCTGGCAGGTGACAGGAAAGGACTTACTGGGTTCCCATCACTGGTGGCCTGCTCCTTCCCAGGGTGGTCCCAATTCTCATGCCTCCCACTCACTGGGAGGTGGCTGGGAATTAGGGCTGCCCAGGTAGGAGCACAACAGTGGCATGTGCTGAATTGCCTGGTCCTGGGCCACCCCGTATTACCTTTGGGTGCCTCCTGGCCAATGGCAACAGGCTTTACGGCTGTGGCCTGATTTAATGTTGGAAGTGATAGAAAAGGGACTCATTCCTAGGTTGGTTGAGACTTGAGCCTCGGGATCTAGGAACACAGCAGGAGAAACGGTTACTCTCTTGAGTATCTACTGTCAAGTGAGCTGAGAAGGGGACTGCCTTTGGAATCTAGGTGCCTGGTTACTAGACTTCCAAGTTCTGTTGAGGTCTCTCACTGAGGAAGTGAGGTCACCTCCTTAGGTCCCCTTTCCCTGGCTCCCTTAATGGTTAAAACTCCTCAAATTCCCTCTACAGGTCTGTCTGTCTATCCTCCTCACCTACACCGTTTTGTTGACTGGATATAATTCTGCCAGGAAGTTCCTCCCCACACCTACCTGGGAAGGCCTGTGTGCAGCTTGGTCCCTAGCTATGTGGGGACTCAGCTGGGTTGAGGCCCAGCTACTCCTTCTTTTCAGTTTTATGACCCCAGAATACTCACTGAGGCCTCCCCAGTCTCCTCACTGACACAGTGGGAATCATTCCAGCATCTGCTTCCTTGGGGCATCATCAAATCTATGTGGGGCAAACACTGCAAACTGAATAGTCTTGTTTCCCACATAGCTAATACACAGATGTAGACATGGAATAAACAGAAAGGGGATGGATGTAACATTGAATACAACTAAACACGGGGCTGGGTAGGGCTGTGTGATCTTAGGAAACTCACTTTCACTCCTGGATTGCTGTCTCAGTCTATAACATGATCATGAGAGGAAATTCAGTCATTGTTGCTGTGCCAGAATCCTTCCAGAGCCTTCCCATTGCCTTTAGAGTCAGATGCAAGTGCCTCCTCTCAACCTCTGTTTTGGTTAACTGTGCCCTGTGTCCCTGCCATCTATGCTTCCAGGTACAAGCAGTTTCATATACCCCCCTTGGAGTGGGTCCTGGCCTAGTGACTCACAGCTAAACAAAATAATATGGCTAAATGTCAGGGCACCCATCATAAGACTTACACAAAATGCTCTGCTTTATTCACCACTCTTTCTTGGGACTGAGCTCTCCCTCTCTTGGTCTATCTCCCATGCCAATATGAATCCTGTGGATCAAAACAACAGAGCTCTGCCCACAGCAGCTGCATTCCTAACTTCCTCTCTGGCCAACCTCCCTCTGCCTCCTTCTCTTCTCCTGCAGTGCTTTCTCCCAAGTGCCCTCTTCCCACACGTGTGCAGGGTTGGCTCCCTCTTGTCATTCTAGTCACAGTGTAAGTGTCACCTCAATGTGTCCTTCCAGGCCATCACACCTGGTGTCCCATAGCCCTCCTCACAGCACCCTGCTGTGCTTTCTCTACAGCCTTTGCTCTTTTCTTGCACTTGTGTTTCCTTTCATTCTTTGGCCACCTCCTTTTGGGCAGTGACCACAGGGATTCTTTTCACTCCACACCCAGGCCCAAACACAGAGCTTGGTGCAGGGTGAATGCTTGGGGCAGAGTTGCTGAATGAATACTTGATGATCTCTGAGGCCCTTTACCAGCTTCTGCCCAGCTCTGATTGTGGAGAGGTTAATGATAGGCATATGGTGTCTGCGGCAGGTGGATGGCCAGAAAGTCCCCAGATGACTCTTCCCCAATCTCCAGAGGCTGCAGCAGGTACAGTGCACACAGCTGGTGATGTGGCTGCCCACCCCCTGCTGACCAGCATTAGTGCTGCAGCTCCTGGCAGGATATCCACAAAAGTGACCACTCTCTTTGACTTTCCTCAGGGAAGAAACTCTTCTGGGCCCCTGGAAGAGCAGTGAGTCATCACAGAAGGACCAGGCTGAATTGACACTTCTCTGAGTCTGTGGAATCCTTGTAGGTCTCCCACTGTAAGCACCCCAATAGACAGAGGAGGAGACTGAGGACCCTCTCATGAAACCCCCTTCTACTCTAGGGAGGGTTTCATCTCAATTCTGGAGGCCCAGAGCCCCTCTGACCCCAGGCTTGTCATTTTAAGGTGGTCCTGGGGCTGTTACCAGTCATGCAGGCCCCTGGAACTTGGAAGATTCCCTTGCCCATCATTTTGGCATCTTTTCCTGTTTCCATGTATGAGTCCATGGGCAGGTGGTGAGAAAAGTGGGTGCCACTGCCCAACAGCAAAACTGCCTCCAGCATCTTCCTAAGTTCCACCTGCTCAACACCCTTGTGTCCTCTCCTCCTCTGACTCCAGCCCCATAGTCTACACCTGTGATGTCACATGTGTGCTCGACCCATGCACAGATGCCAAAAGGAAAAGTCTAAACCATGGACTCAGGCTTGAAGGGACCCTCATTCTGATAGCAAATGCAGGGGGCAAGGTCGGCACCCTGGTCTAGAAGGGAGTCACCCTATGTTACCCCTTGTGCTCTCCAAACCTCAGAGGCCCTGGGCCATTCCTGCATGTCTCTGGGTCACAATTTCCATGTGGCAATGACTGGTTGCAAGTGGAGTTGTGTAAGCATGTGTCATGCAGGTCTTGGAGACAGGTCTCTCAAGGGACAGACCTGGAGGTGGGCATAGCCTTGTGAGTCTGAGCAAGGAAGGACAGGTGAGCCTCCACCTCCTTCTCCTCTCTGCCTCCTCCTATCCTCACTGAAAGGACACAAGGCACCTGAACTCCACCCATCTCTAATGGAGGCCAGGGGATTTGAGGGGGCAAGAGGGGGCCCACAGTGGAGGCAGGCCAGACTACCAGGGCTGAGTGTTGGGGACACTCACTTCTCCAAGGAGCCCTCCTAGATCATCCCTGACTTTGCTCACATTAATGGGGGAGCAGGTAGCATCAGCACTCTCAAGTCATCAGCTCTAAGTGAGCAAGGCCAGCTGACATGGGCTCAAGTTCACTGCTCTCCCCCATTCCTCTTCCTAAGCAATGCCTCATCCCCTGGCATGCTCACTGGAAGATGGGAACCTCCCTAGTTGAAGCTCATTAGGAGCCTTCAGCTACCCTCCTTTAACTCCCAACACTCACTCCTGAGGTTGGAATCCATGACTTCTTTTTGCAGTCAAGAAAACAGGGTCTGGGATCCTGACACAGGATTGTGATGTACTCCAGCTGTGGGTTTCAACCTGGGACACTCTGACCCCAAAGTCTGTGTTTTACACAAGAGCCTGAGGAGGTGGGTGGGTTACAGGGAATAGCCCAGCAGGCAGAGGGCTCTAGGTGGGCATGACCTTGGCCTTGTTAAGGCTGAAGGAGGCTCCCGTGAAGTTGGAACATAGAGTGGGGGAGCATACTGGGGAGGGTTCCTTGGCCACAGCACACAGAATGGTGAGAGCTGACAGGAGCTGAGGGGGCACAAGTACACACCCCACCCAGGCTTAGGTCACTGAGCACCTGCCATGGATGAGGATGCCTGTCTCAGTGTATTGCTTTGAACAATGTGGAACCTACAGTGACCTCCCTGGTTTAACCGTGCTGGGTGCAATATCAGCACTAAGAGTCAAGCAGCTGTTCAGGAAGGTCAGTCCCCAGAGAGGGCTTATGGCTTTAATGTTGTTTAATCCTCATCAGGGGCTCAAAGGCATGTGGTGACCAGCCTGATGGTCTACAGCTCAGAGGCAGTGCTGGGAATGTCTTCTAAATCTGTTTCCTTTCCCCTGCCTCACAGTCATGCAGTCACTCAACAAACCTTTATGGAGCACCTTCCAGGTGCCCAGCACCATGGGATAGGGTGTCAGGCACTGTCCGTGCCCTGTTAGAGCTGACAGGGGTAAGGGGTAAGGTTGGGCATAACAATATCGTAAATGCTGACACAGATACCAGGAGAAGGTGTTATGGGAACACAGAAAGTCACCCACTCCAGAGGGGACACATCAAGGCAGACTTCCTGGAGGAGTAGACAGCACAGTGAGTCACTGAAGATTGGGAAGGTCGTGGGACAGGTATGGTGGGAAAAGGAGCCTGACCAGTGGACCGCATGAGCACGGGTGTGCTGGGCCAAGCCCCATAGGCCACGTGTATTACTTTGCCAAAGTGCTGTTGGTACAAAGTACCAGAAATGGTATGGCTTTTATTAGTGGGATTATTTGGGCTGAAAGCTTACAAGACTGTTAAAAGTTCAACTTGAGGCACCATAACAGGTGCTTTCACAATGATGTGAAGCAAGAAGGCCACCGATCTCTGCTGAAGTCTCTGCCTTTCTGCAGCTGTAGGCAAACCTAACATAGGGCTTGTCTCTTAATCGGCCTCCTCAATCAGCCTCGGCATGGCAGAATCTAATATGGCAGAGTACTTTTCTTGTGTTTGTCTGTGTATCTCTCTGTGTGTTTCCATTTATGTCAGACACAGCAAGGGGGCAGAGATTCAACCTGGGTCAGTGCTACCTCACTGACATAGTCCAAACAAAATCACTTAAGCAATCTTTTCAAGTAATCTAATCAAAGGACCCTCAACTGAATTTAATGCAATCAAAGGGTATCACACCCACAGGAATAGATTAGTCTG
Source organism: Cabassous unicinctus (assembly GCA_029593785.1). Taxonomy (NCBI): domain Eukaryota; kingdom Metazoa; phylum Chordata; class Mammalia; order Cingulata; family Chlamyphoridae; genus Cabassous; species Cabassous unicinctus. The sequence continues at coordinate 5,060 of JAQZBX010002839.1, read as the reverse complement.
AAAACATAATCTTTCTCTGCTGCAGATTAAAATTAGACAGTGCTTATGGTTGCACAAATCTCTAAATGTACTAAAACCCACTGAATTGCAAATTTTCAAAGCTTAATTGTATGTTATATAAGTTATTATCTCAATAAAGGTGTTACATTAAAACAAAAACAGTTACCATCATCTACCAAGTCTTGCACATAATTCCAGACTCTTTTCATGCCCAGCAACTATATAAAGCCAGTTTTTGTTGTTTTCAATAGTAAAATTTACTCTAAGTAAGTGTTTATTTATCCAGTCTCCTACTAATGAACATTTAAGGTTATTTCTATTGTTATCAATATATTTATTATAAACATTACTGTAAGGAATATGCATATACATATAATGTGGTACACAATCTGAGTTTAATTGTGATACATCAGTGGATGGGTTAAAAAACATGAACAATTTGATATATATTCAAATATTGCCTCATCTAAAATGCTTTCCATTTACATTATCATTACGACAGAAAGGTATGAATAAAGTTTGTTGTCCTATTGTATATTAATTTTCTCCTATATGCTATATGTTTTTATTTTGTTTTATCTTGTGTGTTTCAAAGTTGATAGTTTGGAATAATTTTTCTCATATTTTAATTTACTTTTTAGGTAAATTTTAACTTTGTTTATATAAACCTTTGTTCTTTATTAATAGCAGCTAATGAATACAAAAGAATCATTATAAAAGTAGAAAATACTAGCACATCTAAACTTCCATTCATCTCATCTCTTTATAATCAGCATTCCTAATTTAGTTATTTCTAAATCCATATTACTTTCCCTCTAATTATTCTAGTAGTGGTTACAATATTTAATACAGTTTTTTAAATATTGGAGGTATTTGATTGAAAAACAACACACAATTCTTATTTACTGCAGTGTTTTTTAAAATTGAGTGCTGCTGTATGTAATTTAACAACTTTCCAGGACTTTTGTTCTGCTTTTGTGTCCTTAGAATTATTTCTTCATTTTATAAATATAGATTTGTTCACCAAAATCTCTCTCTTGTTTCAATCATCTTTATCATATATTTACCACAGAACATGGTGTTCATTTTACACCTGCAGATTTAGTTTTTGGTATTAAGTATTTTTCCATTTTTGCTATGAATTTTTTTTATTTTCTCTAATAGTTCTGCTTTCTTCTCAAAAAAATTTTTTTTACAATGGATACCATTGTCTGTATTCCAGTCCTATTAATTTCTCTCTTATTACCTGCATTGCAAGTCTGCTTTGGCTAGCAGCATTTCTGTAGATCTACTGACCTTTGGCCAAAGCTGAGGAATCTGTAAATTATACCTAAATTGTTGACAGTCACCACAGGTCCAGAGTTGTTTCAGATGTTTAATTCTATCTACTTAGTTTTGTAGTTAAAATAGGACTTTTGATTTGCACCTGATTTGGTAGAGCCTGGATTGGAGATAAGGATTTGATGGTACAGCCTGGCTACAGAGATTGAATGTGTCTACATGACCAGCTCACTCTAAGTGATGCCAACACCCCAGCCAATTGTGAGCTTATAAGTACCTTCTAATTTGTATGTGTTGTTGGTAGCTTAAGACCTGGACTGAATGTGTGTCCTTTTAATGTAAGGTGGAAGGACAAAAATGTCCATGCCTGATATTTTTGGCCCCTTTGCAATACATATTTTTCTCCTGCTATTGCTTTGTTGTCTCCTTTGCCTATTGTAAATCTCTTCCCTAAGTTTAAATTGCTTGAGTTCTGTGAGTCCTCTCAGCAATCAAACTCCTGAGGTGAATGATGCATATAAACACATGATTTTAATAATCCTTATTTCTTCTCAAATCTAATTTCAGTATCCATACCTGTATTTTCTTCATCATCAATTTTCAGTTTCAAATGTCTTACACTCCTTTAATGTGTTCATGTTCTTTTTTCTAATTTTATTTCATTTTTTAAACAATTTATTGAAGTACATCGTTTGTACATGAACATACATAAACTATAAGTGTTCAGTAAACATTGTGAACTTACAAAACAAACATGCATAACATCATACAGGGCGCCCACACATCACCCCACCACAAATACTTTGCATTGTTGTGAAACATTTGTTAACAAATTATGAAAGAGCATCTTCAAAGTATTACTACTATGTATCTTACTCCCCTATACTTTTTTAAAGGGATTTATTTATTTACTTTTATTCATTTTTGCTGTTATTGTGACTCTATTTGCTGGGAAACTCTCTATGTCTGTTTCTTGCCCTCTCTTCCCATACTTCTCCTCCTGTCTTCACTGGGATTCAATCCTTGGAACCTCCGATGTGGGAGACAGGCATCCTACCACCTGTGCCACCTTAGTTCCTAGTTTTCTGGCACGTCTCATTTTGGTTCTCCCTCATGTCACTCTTCTGTTATGTCATCATCTTGATGCATGGTTCATGTGGCCTGGCAGAGCACCCATGCACGGGGCCTGATGGCTCACCTGCTCAAGGGGCCTGGTGGCACACCTGTGCACAGGGCCTGGGAGGCTCACTCACACACAGGGCCTGTGGGACTCACTCACTCACAGGGCCTGACGGTACACCCATGTATGGGTCCTGAAAGTGCCCCACGCATGGGGCCTGGCAGCACACCCACACGTGGGGCCTGGAGTACTTACCCACACACAGGGCTTAGCAGTGCACCTGCTCCTGGGTCCGGGCAGCACACCTTGTATGGGGCCTGATGGCACACCTGTTTGTGGGTCATAGTGAAGCACCCACCTGTGGGGCCTGAGGGGCTCACCAGTTGTAGGACTTGACAGCGCACCCACACATGGGGCCTGGTGGCCCGCAAACTTCTATATTTTTCTATTTTTAATTTTTACTGGGAGGTCCTCGGGATCAAACCCAGGTCCTTCCACATGGGAGATGGATGCCCAACAATTTGAGCCACATCTCTCTCCCTGCTATATCTCTTAAGGTTAACCAAAGATACCCAGAGTTGCAGTCTTTTCCCATACAGGATGGTCATATAATAAGTCAGGCTTAGTTTATCACCAGCATTCTAAAAATCAGACCTCAGGGGAAAAACTAGGTCTGGGGATAAATGCATGGTTTCTAATATGGTGAATGTTTAGCCTACCCTGATTATTACAAAATAAGGACAGTGAGAATATTCACATTGTTCATTGTTTTATCTTATAATTATGTCATGATCATTGACATAATTTCTCTTATATATTCATCTCATCATTGTTCAATATAATCAATCCAGTTCATACTCCATTAATTACACTTGCTCTTTCTGTCCACTTTATTGACAAGGCAAAATCCAAATTCTGACTATTCTGCAATCATCCTCCCTGCTGAATATGGTTTCAGAATAAGGCATGATCTTGCTGACTGGTGTAATTTAAATTTATTATCTAAGAGTGCAAGTGAGTCATCGATAACATTCCTTGATCTATTAAACTTCTTTCCTTTTCCCCTCAAATTCCAGCAGCCCTTCCATTACATTCTTGGTTTATAAATACTACTGTTATTATTTCTTTTTAAGATGCTTAGATTACATAAATGTTACCCCAAAATTACAGGGATTCCCATACACCCCACCTCCCACACCTCCCACAACCTCCCACATAAACATCTTTCATTGGTGTGGCACATCACCTGCAATGAATATACACATCCTAGGGCTTTGCCATTAAGCATGGACCATAGTTCACATTGCAGACCACACTGTCTCTCAAAGAGTTCTGCATGTTATCTGCTGATGTAAAAATGGCCTATATCTCTCATTTTAATGCTCTCAGGATAATTCCAAAATCCCAAAAAAGCCCCTTTATTACAATTGCTTTCCCTCTCCCTGCCATGAAAGCATCCAGTGGCCACTGGCTCCATATCAATATTGTAATTTCTTCCATTGCTTGGACCACAATACGTCTACAACAGAATGCCAGTAAGTCCACTCTAGTCCATAGCACTTCCCCAAATCCTGAGGAGTCTAGGATGGTGATGTCCACTCCACCTCCAAGTGAGAGGGGGATAATATCCCATAGATAAGATGGATGGGATTATCCTGCCTGCAGCTGCAGACTCCCCTCATTCCCTGGGATAGCCATTGTCCATCATGATCACCCCACCAAGTGTCTTGGATGAGTTCATTGAGCTGTAGATTAAGAGTTGCAGCTCCACCAAGATTCTGGGCGCAGCTGGCACATGAACAGCCCCAAAACTCCAGTCTCTGGATGTACACCTACAAATTCCAGCACCATAGAGAACTTTGAATAGAAGGGACAGATGAACCATGTGCAGGGAAGACATAATTGAGTCCAACTCTGGCACTCTCAGGAGCACAGATTCCAAAGTATAAACCACTGATAAGCTATCAATCTCTAGAGCTGTCTCCCCTTATATAGGACCTGGGTGTCTCCAGAGCCCTCAGGAGTCTCTCTGTTTGGGGTGATATCCACTTTGGTGTTCTATGAGACCCTATTGAGGGGTGCTTAAGCATTACTTCTGCGATGACCTCCTGACTCTCTTTGAAGTCTCTTAGCCATATGAACCCATTTGTCTTTACCTTTTTCCCCTTTTATTCAAGGTCTTTTTCCAGTCATATTGCCAGTTGGCACTTGGTAATAATCCCTTATTGCCAGGAAAACTCATCCATGGGAGTCTTGTCCCATGCTGGAAGGAAGGTAATGCATTCATATGCTGAGTTTGGCTTAGAAAGAGGAAACATTTGAGCAACAAGGAGGCTCTCAGGTGGCAACCCTTAGGCACCCCATAACAATAGGTTACGTTTCATTTAAAAGAGCAAAGACTCGTAAGGCTAGTCATCAATAACAAGATCCCATCAGTGGACCATCCTCCTTAGGGAAATACTGCCCCTGAATTTGTGGGACTGTTGCTGCTCCTTTGGAGAATGTGGCAGAGCTCTCCAGGCTGGGAATTCAGTATTCTCTCATTTATTGAGTGATTCTCCACTGACTGTGACCATACTCCACTCCTTGATCATTTGAACAATTTTATATATCTTTTATGTATATCCAGGTGAACTTCCTCCTATGAAATTCCCATCCC
>JAQZBX010002838.1:0-69004 GCA_029593785.1 Cabassous unicinctus | reverse complement strand
GTTGGGTATTTTTTTTTTTTTGAATGGTGGAAGGAATGATATTCTTTTGATTTTAAAAAAAGGAACATTTTAATACATATTAAAACCATCACATATCTTATCAGTTTTTTCCAGATATAACTTTATGAATTCAAATTGTTCCATTTCTTGATAAATATGAAGTTTTACAACAAACCATTGAGGGATGAGAAAAACAAATGTTCCACAATAATTCAAGGTGTTGGTGTTGGGGTGATGTATGGGAATTCTGCATGTTATGCATGGTTGTTTTGTAGGATCATAACCTCTCCAATAAAAAGGAAAAAAAGGAAAAGTAGAAAAAATAATTTTAAAAAACCACAATGAGATACCACTTCAAATCCACTAGGATGGGTATAATAAAAATAGACAAACTATTATTGATGAGTTAGGACTTATAGCTGGAAACCTAAAGGGTAAACAAATTATTTAAGATCTAATTATTGGCATTTCAGATGCTCATTGTACAGGATGACATCATTTTCATTTAAATAGGCAATTTATAACCTCACACAAAATTCAAAACCCATAAAATTGTCCTTTCAACCTCTGATTTCCAGTGGAGAGAAGACTGTTACTCAGCAAGGTTGCAAAAGACTGCAAGAGGCAGCCAGAGCAATAGAAGGAATATTCATCCTGTTGGACATATAATCCATCTTTCCAAGGTTTTATTCCTTTTGGGAAAGAGACCTTTATCAGCCTCATTGTCTTTAATTTCCACAGCAATTTACTGAATGCACCTCTGAAATGAGTGAGATTGTGTTTTTCTTAGGTAAGCATATTACCCCAAACTTATAGGCATGCCACATTAAGCTTCTCTTTGCTACTACACTGTACAAACTAGGTCTCTTGAAATGTCTAAGTAGATAAATTTATATCACCTGCCTAATCCATTTTCTTTAAGAAAAATAAAATAATGCTTATTTTATTTTAATTTTGTTTTTTAGATCCATGGCAGTCATAAGCCCTATTGAAGGAAATTCTTTTTCAAATCAAGATGTTTCAGAACAATTAAATTGGAATAAATCAAATTTGTGATGCATCTAGCACTCAAATAACTTCGGTTATTCAAAGTTAGTTAACATATTATCTGATTAACTTGAAGTTTCTTTTAAAATGTCAGTGATCCAGTTATGATCTTGAAGCTCAATTTGATTGTCATATGCACTATTATTCTCTCAGAAAATGGTTTCAGAATGAATCTACATCAGCCCCCTCCATGGCTAACTTGTTTCTTCTCCTGTAATAGATTAAAGTAGAAAAAGAAATGATAGCTGAAATTCTTAATATTGTTTCTCCAAATGTATCAATAAAACAGTTTATGGGAAACTAAAGCTGAACCAAAATATCTAACAATAACTAACTTCTCTATTCTAATAAATATTCCTATTACGTTTCACCTATTAGAACAATGACAGAAGAGTCTCTCATTGATGTACTGGTGAGGAAATCTTTTTCTGCTAAATGCATCTGAATTTTTGTGAGAGCCTTGGCAACTCCCAATCCAGTGGTAATTTTCAAAGGGTTAGGTTTGTATCAACAGGCCATAGGTGTGGGGATTATTGTTCAGTTCCCACTCATCTTCACCAACACCAATCTCTTTCTTACCTGGGACAATTTATAATAGTTTCAAAATTAACATATTTTATTTCAAGTACTGAGCGTGTTTTTTCCCATTTTATTCTTGTAGTAATTAAAATGAAAATGAATATTCTTTTTCTGAGATCTTTTTTCACTCACCTTTTATGTCGTTGAGTATTTTTATAAGCTATGAGAAATGAATTTTATAAAAACATTAGTTCCTTTACTGGAGCCCTGGAAATATTACATTCAGAATACTTTTTGAGATAATTTATGAGCATAATATACTTTTAGCAGAAGTTCCCCACCATCTAATTATATAATGGCAGTTTTCGGAGTCAAATAGCATAGTCGTCATTGCACATTAACTAAGAGCATATTATGATCACATTTCTAGAAACAGTAATATTATGAAAAATCCACATTTCTTACATCCTCAGATTTCATATTTCCAGATTTTAGGTTTTATATAGATAAAATAAATAAAATTAAACAAATTGATTAATAAAGTAAATCTACTTTCAACTTGTTCTAAATTTAAATATGATTATTTATATTTAAATGTCCTAGTTTCAATTTACACTTTTAACCTTGAATTTTAATTTTTTCAATTTAAATTTATTTCTAATCTCCTTCTAAATTTTGGTGTATTTTCATAGAAATCAATTTCCCTTTCAATTATATTAGTCTTGTGTCTTGCTTCAGCTCTCCACACTGCTAACCAGATCAATAATTACCCTTCTGTTGTTATTACTTCCTGTCTTACTGTTTTGTTTCTCTCCTCTCAGTTCCCAGACGCATTTCCAGGAATAACTTCCTCAAGTAAATTAACTGTGCAAAGGCCCTTTCTTAGGTTGTACTTTACGGAAAGAAAAACTTAAACATTGCCAGCAAAATTTCTTAGAAAATAAATTATCTCACATTGTAATGCTATTTTAACTTTGTACAATAAATTTATACATATAACATTGTTTGAAATAGATTTATAATATTACAGTGATTATAAATATGTAAATAATAAAAACTCAATTATATAAACCCTAATATTTCAAGATATTTAATTTCTATGAAAATCTATTTTAATCCATATACAAAATTTTAATCTCTTGATAACAAGTGCAAATTGACTTCCTGTAATCTCCCACTACTTTACACTGTCTTTTGTGAGAAAGTATATTTTATCTCCACAACTGCATAGAGAATAACATTGTTCAAATTTGAAGTTATTTGATGAGTAAAAATTGGTGTCTGTTGATTTATCCTTGCAATTTTTCATTGCTAGTGAATTTGGAGATATTTCACATGCTCACTTGTAACTTGAAATCTGGGAATGTTGTATCTATGCCCTTCTCATGGAATAGCTCTCAACTATGTAGAAAACCTCTATGAACTGGTGGGTTTTTTTAAAAAAAATTTTAACTGGCAAGTAATTTTGGCAAGTACTTCTATCATTGCCTCACATTGTTTTTTTGTGAATAGCGGAATATAGAGCCTGTGAAAGAATATAATGATATTAAGGAATATCAATCACATCAAGTTGAATTCTGGTTCTGAAACAAAACTCTAATATTAAAGATGAAAGAGAGGAAAATCAGATTGGTATAAAGTAATGTCTGAGAAATGGCTGGATAAGTTAGATACTCCATCTCTCTGAAAACAAGGTGAAGCTAGCAAAAAATATTTTTTTAAATGGTGTTCCTCAAATATTACATTGCATGATACAGTATGACTGTAAATTTGATTGAAATAATGGATTCTGCTGAATTTTGTCTCCTCCTATCATCTCAAAATTAAAGGTCAACATCTTTACTCATCAATGAAATACAAATTGAAACCCAAATTATCGTGTCAATATACAGTATTCTCATGGCAATTTTATGAATAATAGATATGAAAGGAAATAAGGGAAATTTCAGTCAATAATTAAATGAATTAATTGTGGTGCATTCATTAAATGGAAACATATACAGCAAAGAAAATGAGAAAAAAATATGTCAACACATTAACCATATAAATAAATGGGTTGCTTATATACTAATGGAGTGAAGAAAAGCCAAACAGTAAAAGCATTAAAGGATATATTTTCATTTTCCTATTACCCACAAAAAGATAAAACTTTTCCAGGCTGAAAATGTCATAAAAAAACTTATAATTAGTGTACAGCATTGGTGATAGATGACAGCTGTCCATTCGTGTATCCCTGAGTTCTATTTGATTTCTTCCTTCAGTTTTGACTCACTGCTTTCTCATAATTTCATCCATGCATCTTAACATTTAATTGTATCCCTTCCTAGTACTGGCCTGCCCTGAACACCTGGGTTCCCTCTGTGTAGTACACATCAAAACACCTATGAGGGCACATCGATTTTTTTTTCTTTTAAGCACTTTTATTAGTGTGTTTTTCCTCCACCCAACCTGCTACTGCATAAAACTAGTGAAGAAATGGTAAAAAACTAACTGATTTAATGTCCCTGAAATGCATGCAACTTAAAATTCCCTAAAGTACGCAATCAGTTCCAAGTCTCCAGATATGATTTTTATTTAGCTGGGTCCATGGTCCTGCTGGATTTCCAGCTGTGTCTGTCATGCTGGTGGGCACATGATGTTACTGAAAGACCAAGAGAGAAAGCTATACCTTGCATTCAAGGGCAGTGGAGAACAAGGAAAAACACTGAATTTGCAATTGATAGCTGAATGTATTCAGAGCTGTGTTTGTATCTTTGCATGAGGAATAGAAGTTTAATATAATAACATCTTCTTCTACTAATAAATTAATAAATAAATAAATAAATATTTAAATGGTCTTTGTGCATTTAGGCATATCATGATCAAAAAGACTAGTCCTTTAAGATACTCAGTAATGCTCCACAATTATATAAGATGGAAATTCTGAACTTTGCCCGTGTATTATGGGTTAAGGCCATAGAATTATTTCCTTTGAATAGTGTGTGTTTACATATTGGATGCAAAGAAAAATGGCAATTTAAAAGGAAATATATTGCTTTAGATCAGAAAAGCAATTTGTTAAAATAATTAGTAGGGTTAAGTAGACACTTTTCTAAAGAAGATATGCAAATGGCCTTTAAACACTTAAAAAGATGCTCTACATCATTACCCATTTGGGACATGCAAATCTAAATCCCAATGAGATGCCACTTCATACCCACAAGGATGGCTATTATTAAAAAAAAAACCATGGAACATAACAAGTGTTGGAGAAAATTAAGAGAAATTGGAAAGCTAGTGCATTATTTGTGGGAATGTAAAATCGTGCAGCCACTGTGGAAAGCAGTATGGTGCATACCCAAAAATTTAAATATAAAACTACCATTTGACCTAGAAATCACACTTCTAGGTATATATACACAAAGAGAGTGAAAACAACATTGCAGATACATAGACCAATATTTATAGCAGCATTATTCACAATAGTGAAAAGATGGAAAAAACACAAATGTCCATCAACAAATGACAAGATAAACAAAATGTGGTAGCTGCACTCACTGGAATATTATTGCAGTATAAGAGAAAATGAATTATGAGACATACTGCAACTTGGAAGAACTTTGAAACATTATGCTGCATGAAACAAGCAAGACACATAAGTGCAAAAATTGTATGATATCACTTGTAAAAGATGACTAGAAATTGCAAATTCACAGAGACAGAAAGCTGATTGGAATCTACTAGGTGAAGTGGTGAAGGAGAAAGGGGGCGTGTAGAACACTTCCATTTGCCCACTAAATACCCCCTGTTTGATCTATTCTATTCCTTCCTCCCCTTCTGCTTGGGGTCCACGGTGACAACCTGGCTTCACTCCTTGGATGACAAGGAGTTATTTGCAACAACACTGAGGTCTTGACACACTGATTTGTCTTCCAATATTAGGAACCACTCATGCTCTCGAGAGACTCCCGCTTCTCTATTTGTGAACAAATTGATTCTCCCAAGAAGGGGAGTCCAACTCTTTCCCCCTCATTATATGGATCCCCACCCATTGATACAACACATTGTGACAAAATGATCACTCACACACTCCCTAGAAGCCTGTATTATTTTGAGACTATTCAGTACAATTTTCTGGTTATTGCAGGATGCATAACAATCTTACTGGTTGACAATCCCTGTTTCTGGATTATTTGGATTATCAATTTCTCCAAATATATTTTCATGAAAGTGTTGTTAGAGAGGCAATACTACAAAAGAACTTATGGTACTTCAGAATAGAAAATTAAAGGTTAACCACATGAAAATATGGAGGCTCTATGAATGAAACTACAAAATCTGGTGATAATATGTAAATATATATTTTGAATAATTGAGGGAAATAAACTTTTCCAATTTGTAGATTTAATGCATTTGAATTGGTATCAAATATGAATGCCAAAATTTGTTCTTATGGTGCTGAATCTTATCAGAAAAACATGAAAAAACAGAGAAATAGTCTTGTAATTGCTGAAAGTGATGACCTGCTCATGCTTAATTTGATATATGAAACATATATACTCCTACTATATTTAATAAAATAAAGGACTACTCAGTTACTGGTGCTGCCAAATAATTTACTTTAGGAACAGTGAAAGATATTTTACACTATAGTTGTCCCCAAACCTCAGAGTAATTGAAAAAATAAAATATGATGAAACAAATAAGAGTACAATGAGAACAAAACATAAAATGATATTTTCCTCATTTTATAATGAAACATGGTTTTCTAGGAAAATTTTAAATAACAACAATGAAAAGATACATTTTACATCACACAAATAAAATACCTACGTTTAAAATATAAATACATGAAAGAACACTTGACCTACTAAGAAAAATATTTCCAAATTATACTTATTATATTTCACTAATAAATAAATAAATAAAAGGTAAAAGGAGTGAGCCTTCCATAAATCATGGATTTCATTTTCATTTAGGGGTCAGGGTGGGTGTACACAGGCCATGTGATAATACTGAAAATTAATCTGGAAAATTGGCTATAAAATGTTATTGGAATTTTAGGGACAATTTAAATATAACTCCTTTTCCTCTTCCAAGTTCAAAAAATATAAAGATCACTTCAGAAATCAGATGCATGGAGAGGAAAATGCCAGTCTTATTGCTTATGACATGTAAGGTGAAAGGCTTGGAATTGACCTGTCAGCACTCTCAATGAACTAAATTAGAAGTGAGAAAACAGGGTGAAGCTATGCCTGGGTCTAAAGAACTGAAAAAACAGACACAAGATTCCTCTTAAGAGAGAATAAATGAACCCCTCCAATAGTTTCCTACTGCTGCTGTAACAAGGAACCATAAACTAGATGATTTTAAACAATGGAAACTTATTCTCTTACAGTTCTGGACACTCAGAATTCTAAATCAATGTGTTGGCAGGGCCATGCTCTCTCTGATGGATCTAGGAGAGGATCCTTCCCTACCTTTTCCCAGTTTCTAGCAATATGGTTCCCTTTTCTTAAGGCAACACAACTCTAAATTCTGTCTGTCTTCACATATATTTGTATTTCTGTGCCTGTTTCTGTATCTTCTCTTCTAATAATAAGAACATCAGTCATAACAGATGAGGTTCCACCGAAGGCAACTATGACTTCATCTTAACTTGATTATATCTGCAAATAACATTTTGCAAAATAAGATCATAGTCCTAAGAACTGGGGTAAGGATGTCAATAATTATTTGTGATCCAGAAATCAACCCATAATATCCACTTAGTCCTCAAAGCTTGTCTTACACTTCAGCTGAACAAACACTAATCAGGGTAAAGTGACAGCAGAGTAAGGATCTCAAAGAGTTAGCTCATCCTATAGGGCAGTTATTAATCATGCAGAGTTATCTAAAGCACCTGTTTGGGGAAGAAGGAGGCCAGGAGTGCTTCCTGAAACATCCTTGAAAGAATGCAAGGACGAGACTGCCCATCTACAGTGAAGATTCATGAGTAGAGCATCCATGCCATGAATGCCAGTGCCCATCCTCCACTGGTGGCATAAAGACACCTGAGGAAATATTGTGTGGCTGGAGTTGGAAGCAACATTTTACTAAACTGGGGGAGGAAGAGATGGCCAGGCACTGACTTCAGCTACTGAAATAGTCAATTAGGCTGGGTAAAGTATAATCCTAAGAACAGCTAAAGTTTGAACCTGTCCAAGTCAGAATGAGTCCAGTAGTCACCATTTTAAGTCCACCTCCAGCTTGAGGGGAAGGAGGGATGATTGAAAATCACAGTGAATATAGGGACTGGCTTCATTCTACCCAGGTTGCATTGCAGCCCTAGCCTAGGCTCCTGTATAACATCTGGTAAGGAGGAAGCTGGGGTGACCAGTACCAGCCTCTCTGACAACTGCAGGCAATTTTGGCCATCACAGACTAGAAAGTCAAACAGCTGGGACTCATTTCCCACTCCCCAGTAACATAGGAGGACAGCTGTAATTTCACAAACTCTCTGGGCAACTGCAGGTGATTTCAGCCTTCACAGAATGGTTTTTATTCAGTGCCTTTGAGCCCATCCCTGCTGTCCTCATAGGATAGGATGATTCTGGTGTTTCATCAACCTCTCTGTAAAAATACAGGCATTTTCAACATGTGAAGATTGTATACTCAGATACCTGTAGCTCCATCCCCATCACCCAATAGTATAGGAGGGAAGATGTTCACTCAGCTCTCTGGGTAACTACAGGCATTTTTGGCCTGTACAGACTGGTTCGATGTGTGCCTGGGACTCCACTCTTGCCCCCCATAAGGTAGAAGGAGCTGGTGTTTCCTCAGCTTCTTTGGGGAACTGCAGGTGCTTTTGGCCTGCATGAACTGGATTGTTGGGTACCTGAGGTTACATACCCATTGCTGATAGGACTAGAGGGAGGTGGTGACTTCCCAGACTCTCTGGGCAACTACAGGTGCTTTATTGCCACACAAATTAGATTGTTGGACACTCCAGAGGTACCGTCTCCATCCTTGGCAGAAAGGAGGGGGACCAGTGCTATGTTAATCACAATTAACATCCCAGGCAAGGGAAGAATGGCTGTGAAATTTCATCAAACTCTCTGGGCAACTAATACAGTCTTGGCCTGCATGGATTTGATTACTACATATGTCTGTGGCTCCATTGCTATTCCTGACAGAGGAGAAAGGCATAGAAGATTCTTGGAGCAATGCAGGCAGCATCAGCCTCCAAAACTTACAGTATCAACTACATCTTTGGCTCTTACTACACAACCAGAAAGGGAGAAAGGTCAAGAAAACCTTAAACTAAAGAGAGAAACTGCAAGAATAAATACACCTAGTAAGCCCGATGCCAAGACACCAAAAAATTATTAGAATCCATACCAAGAAAGAAGAAGATATAGTCCAGTCAAAGGAACTAGACAACCTTCCAGATGACATAAAGTAGTTGAAACAACTAATCATAGTTGTTCAAACAAATCTTAATAAATTCAATGAGATGGCTAAAGAGATAAAGAATATTAAGAAGACACTGGGTGATCAAAAAGAATTAGAAAGCATACTGTAGGAATATAACAGAACTTATGGTAATGAAAGGCATAGTAAATGAATTTTAAAATACACTGGAGACATATAAAAGCATCTTTGAAGAGGCAGAAGTCTGTATCATTGAGCTCGAAGACATGGCCTCTGATAGTGAACAAACAAAAGAACAGATAAAGGAATGGAAAAAATTGAATAGGGTCTCAGGGAACCAAATGAGAGCAAGAGATGTGCAAACTTATGTTTCATGGGAGTCCCAGAAGGAGAAGAGAAGGGAAAATGGGCAGAAGTAATATTTGAAGAAATAATGGTAGAAAATTTCCCAACCATATTGGAGGACATAGGTATCATGTAAAAGAAGCACAACAAAATCCCATCTGAATAAATCCAGATTGACCTACTCTGAGCCACTTATTAATCAGAATGTCAAATGCCAAAGACAAAGAAAGAATTCTGAGAGCAGCAAAGAAAAGCAGTGCATCACATATAAGTGATATATGAATAAGATTAAATGCTGATTTCTCATCAGAAAACATGGAGGTCAGAAGGCAGTGGTATGATATATTTAAGATATTACAAGAGAAAAAATGCCAGCCAAGAATCTTATATCCAGGAAGATTGTCTTTGGATTGGGTAGCATAGAGAGATTGAGAGGTGATGAGTTTTGTTTTTCATTATTATTATTACAATAATTATCGAAATAATGAATGTATACTAATAATGATGGAAGTGATGAATGCACAAATATGTGATTATACCGAATACCACTGTTGTACATTTTGGATGGATTTATGCTTTATTGATAAGTATCAAGAAAATTGATTTCTTAGAAAAATGAGGGTGTGTTTAGAATAGTCACAGACAGAAAGAAACTGGGAGATTTTGTAACCAAGAGACTGGCTTTGTGGGAAATATTAAAGGGAGTGCTACTGCATGAAAAGAAAAGTCAGGAGAGAGAGGCTTGGAAGATAGTCTAGAAATGAAGATTATACCAGGAAAAGTAACTAAAAGTGTAAAAAAAGTGGTGAAAATAAAATACGAGAGGCAATATTCAAAGGTCAAAATGAGTGAAGAACTGCCTTTACAGTAAAATGTTGAAAGTTAATGGATCAAACTTCCCAATCAAAAGACAAAGACTGGCAGAACAGATAAGAAAATATAAGTCACCTATATACTGTCTACAAGAGACTCCCCTTAGCCCAAGGATACCAATAAATTGAAAGACATTATGTCAAGTGAAATTAGCCAGACACAAAAGAACAAATATTTCATGGTCTCACTAAAATAAACTAAATATATGAAGAATAAACACATATAGTTAAAACCTAAAGTATAGGTTATTAGGAGATAAGAGGAGGGCAAAGAAGGTGTACTGATGCTTAATATATATGGAAATTTTAATTAATTTCACTGTAAAAGTTTGGAAATAAATAATGATGATAGTAACACATTACACTGAGTAGAAATAATGCAGCACATTTATAAATGGCATATTGGATGAAAAGGGTAGTCTAGGGATATAAATGTCAATGGAAAGAAAGCTAGTGAATAATCTAGGGACTGGATAACATAATGAATCCAGAGGTGCATGAAAATTGTGGTTAATTAAACAAATACAGGAATGTTCTTCTGTGAATTAGAACAAATGTATGTCACTATAGCAAGGTGGTAAGAATGTGTAGAATCATGGGAAAATATAATTAATGTAACCTATAGACAGTAATTAACAGCAACACTGTAATAGTTTTGCATCAATGCCAAAGATGTACTGTATTAATAGTGGGGGGGCGGTATATAAGGGATATACTAAATGTATACTGTGTTCCATAGTTGGTGGTAATATTCTGATGCTGTAATCTCATGATATGTAGCAAATGTTCCACACTAATATGGTGTGTCAGGGGAAGGGTGTTGTACAGGAATTCCACACATGTGCATGATTGTTTTGTAAGTTCACAAACCCTCTAATAAATAAATAAATAAATAAATAAATAAATAAATAAATAAATAAATAAATATTTTAAATCAGATCAAGCATTATGCTCTTCGTTCTAGGGAAAAAAGATAGGGGAGGAATAAATCATCAAAATTGTTATTGGAATGTAACTCCTCCCCACTGGAACAGAAGATAATCAATAAAATATCCTTTTCCCTGATCATTTGGCTGCTTTCCCTCCTTTCTATAACTACCCTGAGAACTGGTTGGCTTTTTTCAATTTTACCCAAAGAAGAAAAACTTGGGATAGATAAGCGTGAACATTTACTCAGTATTTATTCAAGTCCTTCATATTTTACAACCATAAGATAGAGATAAACTACTCTGAACTGTTTACACACGAGTCCATGCCTTGCAAAAATTCAAATTAAACTCATAGGAGAGACACGTCAATTATAAAATTCCATTACCAAGTACTTAGGAGAAAAAAGCACAAAGATAAAATCTTCTTTTAATTTAAAGTTCAAATAAATCTAATTTTTTATTCTTCTTCAAAGAGTCTCTTCATGTTATGAATTGATGCATTTCCTCAGCTTCTACTGCATGAAACACTTTTCAGATGGGATGAGAGTCATTATTTCAGGGATTCACAAATTAGTTTACTGCCAAACATCCTATTAGCCACAAAAATTTCCAGTCACATGGATTTTTCACAGCATTGTCCTTCTACATACATGATATAACTTTGGGTTATATGTACTTGATATTCTTTGAATGCAGAAATGGTAATACATTTACCAAATTTGAATCCAAGGGTAGGAAAGTAGATTAAGAAATACTTCTGGAGTTTAGCTTCATGAAGATAGTCTGCTTCTAGTGTTCATAAACTCCAAACTAAATTATTTAGGCATATTTTGTTGCCAAAAGTTTGTAATGAAACATGACTGCTATGTATGGGGAAAATAACTACTACACTATTCAATTCTTGTTCTTTATTTGGGAAATGTATAAAGATAACTCTCCTTTGATCAGATTTTATTTCTTAAGCTTTCTTTTTCCTTCCTGCATATCCTAACCTCTTAAAAGTCTCTTTCCCTTCAAGACCTGTGTTTCCAGCCTTGTCAAGGCAAGGTTTACACGAACTTCTAATTTTTCTGGCTTTGTGATTTCTTTCCATCTGTCCCACTTCTTTCACAAAAACTCCTTAAAGTTTTTAGTTTTATCTTCTTTCTTCTCTGTGACCTGACAGGCTAGTACTGAGGGCTTTAGTACTTAGCATTCATTTCTGGCCAAGACATTTCTTTTTTAACCTATAGATTCACTCTCTTGAAATTTCCCCTTCTGAGAGATATAACGTCTATGACCTGTGATTCTTGGCAGCATGTACTCTTCGAACAAGCTTACTTAATTTCCTCTCCCAATCTGGATAGTTCCCACCATGATGTCTGGCTGTGAACCTACAGAATAGGTTCCATCAGAGTACAATGGGCACTTAAGACTGAAAAATGAAGCAGCCCACTCCATATAGTATAATAGTAACAGTTTACAGACCAAGAGCTGGTCCTGGGTGCCTGCATAATGTTCTGAGTAGCAGTTCTCACTGCCCAGAAGTCTACAAAAGTGTTATTTAGGTCAACAAGAAGAAGGCACCGAGCCAATTCAGGGTTTGCATTATCATAAATATGTCTTTTTGAAGTTAGTGATTGTTTACGTTTGCTAAAGGCTGCCAAACAATATATCAGAAATGGGTTGACTATTACAATGGGGATTTATTAACTTATAATCATAAAGTTCTGAGCATGCAAAGTTGTCCAAATCAAGCCATCATCAAGTAGATGCTTTTTCCCTGAGCTGCAGCTGTGGGTTATCAGGCACAATGCAACATCATTAGAAAATTGTGTATATTTGTGTGGATGTCCATATTTATGCCAGAACTACACTGTTTTGATCACTGTGGCATTGTATTAAGTTTTAAAATCAGGGAGTGTGAGACCTACAACCATGTACTTACTTTGCAATGTTACTTTGGCTTTGCAGGGCCCCTTCCAATTAAATATGAATTTGTGGATTGATTTTTCCATTTCTGCAAAAAAAAAAAACTGCTGTAATTTTGATATTGCATTGAGTCTGAATATTGCTTTGGCTAGAATTGGCATCTAAATAGTGTCAAGTCTTCCTATTCTTGAACATGGAATAACTTGCCATTTATGTAGGTTTATCTAATTTATTTCATCACTGTTTTGTAGTTTTCAACACACACAACCCTCACTTCCTTGTAAACTTTACTTTAAGATATTTTATTTCTTTAGGATCTTTTTTTTCAATTGATTTTTAAAAATTCAATTTCAGAATATTCTTTGTTGGTGTGTAGAAACATGACTGATTTTTGCACATTAATTATATACTTGCAATTTTGCTGAATTCATTAGTTCTAGTAGTTCTCTTATGTAATTTTGGGGATTTTCTATATAAAGGCACATGTTATCTGCAAACAGAGATACTTTTACTTCTTCCTTTCCAATTTGAATGCCTTTTACTTCTTTTTCTTGCCTAATTGTTAAACAAGGATTTGAGGATTTGCAGTACAATGTGGATAGCAGTATTGAATTTCCAAATCTTTGTTTTTTGCCAGAAAACAAGGGGAAGGCTTTCACTCTTTCACCATTGAGTATAAGGTTTATGGTGGATTTCCTTCTATTTCTTCTTATACTCTATTACTTTTTTCTGATGAAAACTCTCAACACACTTTCAAACCACTGATAGTCTTCCTTGATTCCACAAGAAAATGAAATTCTAAGGGACATAAATCTCCTAGTATATGACTGGTTAACTGTTGACTTAAAACTATGTATTTTCAATGATTTTATTAAAATGTTTTTATAATTTTTGCAAACAAGTTGAAATATTATCTGTAATAAGGCCCCCAATTAATTTTTAAAAGTGTCTAACAAAAATTTATCCTTAATTTGTGATAACACAGATCTTAATAGATGTAAGGATACACAGCAAAATATATTATTAAAGGCTTGAGGACAATAATGTAATATAAAAGAGTTGCCCTTTTAACTAATGAGTTTTCAATACTGTTGGTTTAGTCCCATAACCTAGCTCTAAGTTAAACTTTGTAATTCTTTGTTGTACAGAAAACTTGGCTGCATTTCCTCTAATTAAGTCAATATCCCATGGTATATTAGATTATTGATATATATTGCCCTCCTACACAAAACTCTTGGTCACTTAGATGTTGCATTTAGCCACGTACCTTGCTTTAACCCATTAAATATGAAGTAAAAAAACACTGTGCCTAATCTATATGAGGTATTTCTCTTTTTTTTTTTTTTCTTTTTAACCACTTGACACTTTGGTAGCTTTTAAACACTTTCATGAAAAAAATGCTCCAGGTAATTACTTCCCTCTAACATGGGCTCCACTATGACAGAAGTAGGTGAAATCCAACTAAAATCCACTACCGGAAGCAAAGCTGGTTTTAATGACATACATACAGACAACTAAGCAATAAATTCTCATTATTTTGTGTCAATGATTTTGTGTTACTGTCTTTTATGCAATGAACATTGAATAATAAAGGAATCCACATCCACACCTAACCAGACAGTTGGGAATTTTACATGTACAGTTTGAAAATTTGTGACAAAAGAATACACCAGAGTAACAGTCATCATGATAAAGATAAAAACATTTTCACATAGCTAGCTCATGCCTTTGTCTAACCATTTCCCACCTAAACCAATAGACAACTGCCATTCTGATTTCTTCGAGTATATATATTAGTTTTACCTACTTAGAACTTAACATAACTAAATCTTTACACATCTATTGTTGACATATTTCTCACAGCTTTGCTAGTTTTGAGGTCCTTCAATGTTGCATATTTCAGAAGTGTGTTCCATTTAATTACTGACAAACACAATCCTTTTCCCATTCACTTGCTGTTGGAAATTTTATTTATTTCTAGAAATTTTGTTGTTTACGCTGTTGTTATGAATAAAGCCTTTATACACACTTCTATCTAAGTCTTATTATATATGTGCATGCTCTAATTTTCCTCAGTAAATCCTAATTTTGTAATTTGAGGTCATAAGAAAAAGGCATGTTTTACTTTGCATTACACAATCTAATATTTACCTAAAAGGGATGCACTATTAAACATTCTTACCAGCAATGTGTGAGACATCCAGTTGCTCTACAACTTTGTCAATAGTGTTGTCATTCTTTTTAATTATATCTATTTATTCATCTACTTAAGTAGTATTTTTTTTAGTTTTAATTTGTATTTCCTAAATGATTAATAAAGTTGAGCACTTCCATGGTCTGGTTATTCAAATATAAGTATTCTTAAAAATGTCTGTTAAATTATTTTGCCAATATTATTCATGGTTAATTTTTACTACTGTGTTGTAGTTTTATATATAATGTGGATTCGAGTCTTTTTAAATGGATAAATATTGTAAATATTCTCTCCACATCTGTTTGTATATTCATTCTTTTAGAGATATGTTGGATGGATACTACTGTTCACTAATGATAAATAATTTACTATTTTTTCTTCTTGAATTTGTGGTTAATGACTTCCGGATAATGTCTTAAAAAGTTTTAAAACACCGTATTAAACACAAATCCTGAGAAATAAATAGCTGATCAACCAATATGACAGTGTGAGATCCTCCAAATTCTTTTTCTCCACAGAATCTTAGAAAAAGAAGCAAAAACAGGCTGAATAAATTTAAAAAATGGAAGAAGAAGCTCATGGTGCCCTGGAAGCCCTGCCCAAATCCTCTGCAGTATGGTGTAGAGCTGGTCTGCACTCTCAGTATGACTCTCCATGGTCAGCACATTAACACAGTAAATACACAGTGGGCAGCAATTTTTTTTATATTATTGCAATTTTTAATTTTTTTGTATTTTATTTGTTATTTTTAAAATTATTATTATTATTTCATTTTCCTATTAATTTTACTCGGTTATTATTTAGCTTCATTTTTGGCAGGATTTTGGATCTCAGAAGGGTCACAATTGTGGCTGGGGAGGATCACAGGGGCAGGGTATCAGTGATGGGGTTTGTATTGGGCGGGGTGCACCTGGGCATGCCTCTATTGCATATGAATATGTTCAAGTGTCCATGGCGTATTGTCTTGGTAGGTGAACTCCCACACAATAACTAAAAGAATATTGAACTTCCATCCTGGGGAGTTTAGCTCTTTTCTCTAATAGGATGACAAGAATCCCCTGAGTACAAAGGCAGTGCCTAGTGAAAGAAGACAGACTATTATGCCAGGCCCTTGATATTGATGATTTTAGTTATGAACTTTTTCTTGTGAAATTGAAATGTAGTCTAAATATTTATATTGCCTGAATTACCTCCTGAAAGCCTCCTTGTTGCTCAATTGTGACCTCTCTCTAAGCCAAACACAAATATGAATGTACTACCTTCCTGCCAGCATGGGACATGACACTCAGGGATGAGACTTTTCTGACAATTAAGGATTATAACCAAGCATCAACTAGCAATGGATCTGGAAAGAGGCCTTGACCAAAAGGGAGAAAGGGTAAATAGAAATGAGTTTTGATGGCTAAGAAATTTCAAAGTGAGTCAGGAGGTCATTCCAGAGGTTATGCTCATGCATGGTTCAGCAGGATGTAATTGCCACAGTAATCATTGCCTCAAACAGCAGGGCTTTTGAGGGTTCTAGAGAAATCCAAACACTATAAGTAGGTCAGACAAGCTCAGGAATTTAGCCCCCGTCAGTGAATTTTACTTTGGAATTTATGCTCCCCAGTGTAACAGAGTTATGCTCATATATAGTTTCCCTAAACATGGCTCTTCTGCCTGTTTTATTTGAACTTATAATTGGCACTATACTTGTTAAATATATGTCCCAGAGACTTAAATCTTAAATCATTCCCATTTCCACTCCTTGATTCCTGGACCCATGGATACTATCTATGGGAGAAACAGCACCATTTGTGGATGCTGACTTAGAGCATACACAATCTCATAGAAAACATTGTCCCAGCCCTGCAAGGTATTGCACCCTAGTTGTCAATGTAATTGAGTATTCAAGAGGCCATTCAATTGTCCTATCATTCCAACTGCTTCAGGATGATGGGGAACATGGTAAGACCAGTAAATTCCATGAGCATGTGTCTATTCCCACACAGGATTTGCTGTAACATGGGTTCCTTGATCAGAAGTAATGTTGTGTGGAATGCCATGTTGGTGGATAAGACATTTTATAAGACCACAGATGGTAGTTTTTGCAGAAGCATTGCATGCAGGAAAGCAAATACATATCTAGAGAATGTGTTTATTCCAAATAGAAAAAATCACTGACTCTTCCATGATGGATGTGGTCCTATGCAATTAACAGGCCACCAGATAGCAGGCTGATCACCTTGGGGAATACTGCAATATCTGAGGCTGGGTGTGGTTCTCTGTTGCCTGGCCTACATGGCTTAGATTTTTGCATATGGCTGTGACTTCATCCTTAACCCTGGAAGGGGAAATAGTTGACAAAAGTTCATCAATTCCTGGAGCAACTCAGGCAGTTTCAGCCTCCATGAATTACATCTCCTACTCCACAGTCAGCAAGTTAGCAATGGAGAAAGGGCAAGAAACAAATGAAATAGAGTTGACCAAATTAAGACTGGCTAAACTTGAGCCACTATACCATTCCAAATTCAGATTAAACAAGTATCAAAGAAGGATTGTAGCACAAAGCCAAACAAACAGAAAGCCCTAGATTAAGGAAAGAAACTGCCCAGAATAAATGCATCTAGTAAATGAGATGCCAAGACACCAAAAAAGAATTATAATCCATACAGGAATATATGGCCCAATCAAAAGAAAAAGCTAATCTTTGAAGTGACATGAAGAAGTTAAAACAACTAATCACAGATATTCAAACAAATCCTCTTAATAAATTTAATGATACGGCTAAAGAGATAAATGATATTAAGAACCTAGGTGGGCACAAAGAAGAATTTTTAAGCATATATAGAAAAATAGCAGAAGTTATTGGAATGAAAGACACATAAAATGAAATTTAAAATAATCTGGAAACATATTACAGCAGATTTGAAGAGGCAGAAGAATGGATCTGTGAACTTGAAGACAGGGCCTCCAAAAGTGAATATACAAAAGAATAGGTAAATAAAAGAATGGAAAAAAGTTGAGCAGGGTCTCAGGGAAATATATGACAGCAAGAGACATGCAAACATATGTATCATGGGTGCTACAGAAGGAGAAAAGAAAAGAAAGTGGCAGAAGGAATATTTGAGGAAATGATGGTATAAAATGTCCCAACCATTTTGAGGGGTATAGATATTCTTTCCAAGAAGCACAATGTACACCCCCCTTAATAAATATGAATAGACCTTCACTGAGAGACATATTAATCATAATGCCTAATGCCAAAGATAAAGAGGGAATCCTGAAAGTAGCAAGAGAAAAGAGATTCATCACCTGCAAGGGATGCCCAATAAGTTTAAATTCTCATTTCTTATTGGAAACTCTGGTGGAAAGAATGCAGTGGTATGATATATTTCAGATACTGGAAAAGAAAAACTGCCAGCCGAGAATCGTATATCTGTTAATATTGGACTTCAAAAATGAAGGCTAGTTTAGAGTATTCACAGATAAACAGAAAGAGAAAACAATATCAAATCAATCACAAGTGAAGATATTGAAACAGCCATCCAAAACCTCCCAAAGAGGAAAAGCATGGGACCAGATAGCTTCACAGGTGAATTCTTTCAAATCATTCAATGACAATCTAATACCAATCTTTTTCAAGACTTTCAGAAAATTGAACAGGGAACAATACCACCAAACTCGTTTTATGAAGCCAACATCACCCCAATAACAAAACCAGATAAACATTAAAAATAAAGAAAATTACAGACCAATATCTCTGATGAATATAGATGAAAATTTCTCAATGAAATACTTGCAAATAGAATCCAAAGGCACATTGAAAGAATTATACACCACTATCAATTTGGTTTTATCCCAGGTATGTAAGCAGGGTCCAACACAAGAAAATAAATTCATGTAATATACCACATTGATAAATTGAAGAAGAAAAATCACATGATCCTCTTGGTTAAAGAAGAAAAGGCTTTAGACAAAATACAGCACAGTTTCTTGAAAGAAAAAAAAAAAACACTGAAAAATATTGTCATAGAAGGAAGAATTCTCAATATGGTAAAGCACATATATGAAAAAACTACAGCTAGCATTTTACTCAATGGTCAAAGACTGAAAGCCTTCCCTCTGAGATCAAGAATAAAACAAGGATGTACTGTCACCACAGTTATTCAATATTGAAGTTCTAGCTAGAGCAATTAGGCTAAATAAAGAAATAATAGTTTACCAAATAGGAAAGGAAGAAGAAAAACTTGCCCTATTTGCTGATGATATGGTCCTACATGTAGTAAATCCTGAAAAACAAACAACAAAGCTACTAGAACTATTAGAGCATTTCAGCAAATTGATGGGATATAAGATGCACACTCTGAAAGGAATGGCTCAGGGAAAAAATTCCATTTATAATAGCAAATAAAAAATCAAATATTTAGGAATCAACTTAGCCAAGGACATTAATGACCTGTATTAGAAAACTACAACCATTGCTAAAAGAAAGAGAAGGAGAATTAAATAAATGGAGGGACAGTATGTGTTCATGGGTTGAAGACCAAAGAACTTTAAGATGTCAATTCTACCCAAAATGATTTACAGATTCAACACAATCCCAATTAAAATCCCAACAGCCGTTTTTGAAGAAATGGAAAAATCAATTATCAAATTTATTTGGAAGGGCAAGGGGCCCTGAATAGCCAAAACGCCCTTAAATAAGAAAAATAAATTTGGAGGACTCTCACTTCCAGACTTTAAAGCATATTGCTTACATAGAGCATTAAAAACAGCATGGTACTGGCATAAAGACAGACACATTGACCAATGGAACAAAATCAGAAATAGACCCTCACATCTACATTCAAGTGATTTTTGTTAAGGGTGTCAAGCCCTCCTAGCTGGGCCAGAACAGTCTATTTAACAAATGGTGCAGGGAGAAATGTATATCCATATCCAAAAGAAAGAAAGAAAGACGACCCATATTTCACACCATATACAAAAATTAACTTAAAATGGATCAAGGACCTAAATATAAAAGCTTCAACAATAAAACTCCTAAAAGAAAATGTAGGAAAATATCTTCAAAATCTTGTGGTAGGGAGCAGTTTCTTAAACCTTACACCCAAAGCATGAAAAACAAAAGAAAAAAATAGATAAATGGGATCTCCTGAAAATTAAACAAATTTACACCTCAAAGGACTTTGTCAAAAGGATGAAAAGGCAGCTGACTCAATGGGAGAAAATATTTGACAATCACATATCCTATAAAGGTTTTGTATCCATGATATATAAGGAGATCATACACTTCAACAATTAAAAGATAAATTAACCAAATAAGAAATGGGCAAATGACTTGAAAAGACAGTTGTCCAAGGAAGAATTAAAACGGAAAAGAAACACATGAAAAAATGTTCAACATCACTAGCGGTTAGGGAAATGGAAATCAAAACTACAATGAAATATCATTGTACACCTATTAGACTGGCCACTATTAAAAAGTCAGAAAACTATAAATGTTGGAGAGGTTGTAGAAAGATAGAAACAGTTACTCACTGTTGGTAGCAAAGTAGAATGGTGCATCCACTGTGGAGCCTTGTTTGGCAGTTCCTAAGGACGTTGAATATAGACATGCCATGTGACCCAGAAGTATCATTTCTAGGTATATATTCAGAAGACCTGAGAGCAGTGACATGAATAGACATCTTCACACTGATGTTCACAGCAGTGTTATTTACAATAGCCGAAAGTCGGAAACAACCCATGTGTCCCTCAACTGATGAATGGATAAAAAATTGTGGAGTATACACATGACTGAATATTATCCAGCAATATGAAGAAATGAAGTCGTGAAGCATATGACAACATGGATGAACCTGGAGAATCTTATATTGAGTGATGCAAGCCAGACACAAGAGGACAAATACTGTATGATTGCGCTATTATGGACTAAATATATTATGTAAACTCATGGAATTAATAATTAGAATATAGGTTACCAGAAAATAGAAAGTGGTAGAGAATGAAAAGCTGAGGATTTACCTGTGCACAACTGGTTAAAATGTTGTTTGTAAATATTTTGAAATGAATGTTAATGGTGATAACATGCTTTTTTTTGACTAGCAGAGATATTCTATGGGTATGAGAGTGGTTGAAAGGGAAAGCCTAAGGACATATGTATTACTAGAAAGAAAGCTAAACAATGTTTCTTGGGATGTATAACATAGTGAAACCTCATGTAAAATATGCATATGAGTGATATTGCATATATAAGACTGTTTTCACAAAATATGAATACAAATATACTAGAGAGAAAGAAACAGAATATCAGATTTGTTAAAAAAATTATTTAGTTGCACAAGATTTTTATATATCCATAAATTCAATGCCAGTGTAATTTAGATTGAACTGTATTCTAGATATGACCTGCAACATGTTCTAACATTTGATAAGGTGCTTTGTCACATTCTTGGTAATGTCATTTGATCGTGAAAGTTTTATTTTCATTTTACTTGAAATTTCTGTTTTTGTTTTTGTTTTTTCTGCTTATGGTGTTATATCTAAGACTCCTATGCTTAATATATGGTCATAAGATATTGCTTTTACAATATTTCTAGCATTTTTATAGTTGTATCTCTTATCAATAGGATTATAATCCATTTTTAGTTAATTTTTGGATTTGATGTGATAACCCGAGACCATATTCTTTTGCTTGCCTTTAGATACCCAGTTGTTCCAGCACTGCTTGTTGAAAAGACTACTATTTTCCCAACTGATTTGTCTTGGACCCCTTGTGGAGGATAATTGTGCATAAATGTATGTGATTATTTCTGAACTAATGCTAATTCTAATGTAAAAGGTAATTTACTTTCAATTTCATTATTTTAACATTTTTATTTGCCATTTATGCATTTTAAGTGTTATAGTTCAGGATATTAATTACATATACAATATGTGGTACCATCACCAGCATATTTTACAAAAGTTGTTTCATCATTCTAAATAGACCTCTGTCCCCATTCAGCAATAATTTTCATTGCTCCCCTCCTGCCATCCCCTGGCAAACTCAAATCTACTTTCTCTCTTTATGAATGTTCTTATTCTATATATTTCATATAAATGGAATAAGACAATAATATTGCTTTTTGTCTGGATTATTTTGCTTAGTATAATGTTTTCAAGATCCGTTCATGTTGACCATATATCAATTTATCAAATTTCATTCATTTTAATGAGGAATAATATACTATTGTTTATCTATTTATCTGTTGATGGACATGAGTTATTTTTAATGTTTGGCTATTGTAAATAATGCTTCTATAAACTTTTATGATTCCTGTTTTCAGATTTTCAGGTACATATCTAAAAGTGGAAGTGCCAGGTCATATGGTAATTCTTTGTTTAGCTTGTTGAGAAAATGCTGAGCTCTTTTCCTCAGTATTTATATCATTTTGCCTTACAACAAACAATGTAAAGTATTCCAATTTCTCAGCAGCTTCATCAAAACTTGTCATTTTACATTTTTAAAATAATAGCCATCTGAGACATTGTAAAGGGTTATCTCACTGAGATTTTGATTTGCAGTCCTTAAATGGCTAATTATATTGAGCATATTTTCATGTGTTTATTGACCATTTGTCTATGTTCTTTGGAGAAATGTCTGTTAAGGTACTTTGCCTATATTTTAATTTGGTACTTTGTCCTATTGTTGTGGAATTATGGGATTTTTTAAAAATTCTTATGACTTCACTGTCACCTAAAATTTCTCTGAAAGCAAAAAAAAATGTAAGACACTGGGGAATAAATGGATGAAAATATCTCTGTACATAGAGGACAACAGATAATACACCGATGATAGGCAAAATGTCAAAAAAAAATTTTTATATATATTTCATTAATGTTTAATATCCCGAGTTTTTAATATTACTTTATTTTCAATTTTTTAAAAAAATTACTATGTATTTTATTTCTTGTATTTTAACCTATCATTATTATTTCCTTTTCCTATTAATTGTATTTGGCTATTTTATTGGTTTCATTTTTGAAGAAGCTTTAGATCACAGAAGGGTTACAACTGGGACAGAGGAGGAACATTGGCATTGGGTGTCAGTGATGGGGGATACTTGGGTGGAAGGTCACCTGACATATATATAAGGTATATAAATGTGTACAAATGTTCAAGGGGCATTATCAAAGTTGGTGGAGATTCACACAATAACTGAGAATATTGAATTCCCATCCTAGATATCTCTGCCACGTCCTCTAATGGAGGAACAACAGTCCTCCAAGTGCAGGGGAAATGACTGGCAAAGGAGGATGGTGCATTGATGGGCCCTTGATATTGATGACTATGTTTGTGAGCCTTTCCTCTTGAAATTGCAATTTAGCTTAGTGTTGTGGGGTGCCTAAGAGTTACCTCCTGAGACCCTTCTTGTTGCTCATATGTGATCTCTTTCTAAACCAATCTCAGTATATAAATGCATTACATTCCCCCCAGCATGGGACATGACTCCTGGGGATGAGTCTCCCTGGCACCAAGGGATAACTACCAAGCACCAACCAGCAATGCAATTCGAAAAAGACCTCAAATAAAAGGGGGAAAATGTAAAGACAAATTAGTTTATATGGATAAGAGACTACAAAATGGGTCAGGAGGTCATCCTAGAAGTAATACTTATGCATGTTTCAGCAGGATCTATTTGACTGCCAAAGTAGATACTACCCCAAATTGTGGGACTCCTGAGGCCTCTGGAGACACCAAGGTCCTATGGTCAGGGCAGATAGCTCCAGAATTTGGTGCATTGCCACTGGGTCATACTTTGGTGTTTGTGCCCTTGAGAGTGACAAAGATGGACTCAGTTAAGGCTTCCCTACATGTGGCTCATCTGTCCCTTCTATTTGAACCTATACTTGGTGCAGTAGTTGGTAGGTGTATGCCCAAGAGACTTGAATCCTTGGGCTCTCCTTGTGCCAGGTGGGTGCTGAGCCTCAGCGGATTTGCAACAGCTACTCTCCAGTTCATTCGACTCACCTAGGACAACTAAAAAGGATATGAAGATGGAAAACCACCACACCAAGGAAATGAGAGAGCCTACAACTACAACAAAGAGATTCACATCTATTGGCTCTATGAGATTGAAGACCCCTCTCATTAGTGGACATTACCATCCTAGAATCCTCAGAATTGGGGAAAGAACTATGGACTAGAGTGGACTTACTGGTATACTATTATAGACTTATTGGGGAGACAGTGGCCACTGGTTTTGCTGAAGTCAGGGAGAGTGGAAAAAGAGTTGTAATATGGGGGCTTTTTCAGGACTCAGGAATTGTCCTGAATGACATTGCAATGATAGATATAGGCCTTTAAATATCTTCCCATAACTTGCAGTATACTGTGAGAGAGTGTGAACTACAATGTGAACTATGGTCCATGTGCAGTGGCAATGCCCTAGGATGTATTTATCAATTGCAATAATTGTATCACATTAATGAAGTATGTTGTTTATGTGGGAGGTTTGCGGAGGTGTGGGGAGCAGGGCATATAGTAATCCCTATTTTTTGAATCATTTATGTAATCTAAGTATCTTTAAAAAAATAAAAATATATTTTTTTAAAAATAGACTTAGTTATGATGATAAAGCAGGCACTCCTAATCATCATGGCAAGGCAAGAATGGAAATCTCTTCATTTCTGAAGATATCAGAATAACAGAGCCTTGTAAGCAAGGAGATATATCAGAAATGGATTGACCTTGTTGGGTTAAGAGAAGTGCAGCTGAAATGTATTTCCAGTGTGTACATCTGCATGGGCAAGATGACTGTGTTGGGAGGTTAGTGTCATACAGGCAGTCAGAGGTTTATGAACGAAGGGTAATGGAGGGTCTATCATGTGGCTTGGTGGCCACAGCCAAGATGGTGAGGAACACCACCTCTACATATACACTAAAATGGTGAGGGATATATGAGTTGTTCACTCAACCATTGAATTGGCCCTCCTGGCAGAGAGAGATTTGACACAGTCATTTGGTACAGTGATATCTACAACATGTCTAAGATGGAAAATTTCTGCAGAAGTACATGGACATGTGAAGTTTCTGTTAAATCGTAGAAGCAGTGACAATGTGAAGAACCTTAACTGGATGCCAGAATACCTCAGCAGGAATAACATAACATGCAGGAAGCTTAGCTCCTATCCACACTCCTAAACCACCTAAAGTTGATATTGCTCAATTGTATATGTTTGTAATGAAAATAAGTAGACTTATCTTTCCATGTGTATCACCTGAATTTCATTTTCTATCGTATGAATTTTGTTTCTATTTGATTGCCTTCTCTTTAAAGTTTCTTTTAATATTATCTCTGATCCCACTTAGAACTTTACTTCCCACAGGATAATAATCTAAAATGTTCGCATGCTAAGCACAATGCCTTTATTATTTACTTCTACTTAATCTAACATATTATCTATTTATTATCCACTCTTTTTTTTGGGGGGGTCTCCCTTTAGTTTAGTTTAGTTTATTTTAATAGATGAAATCTTTCCTTTTTTAAAAAAATTTATCCCCCCCTTGCCACTTGTGCTCGCTTTGTCCATTTGCTGTGCACTTTTCTGTGTCTGCCTGTCTCCCTTTGTTGTGCCAGCTCACCGCAACACAGGGGCACTGAGCTCACCATGCTTCACGGGCCCTGAGCTCTCCACAATGCACAGGAGCTCCTTCACCATGAGGCCCTGGGGAACGAACCTGGGGCTTCCCACATGGTAAATGGGAGCCCAACTGATTTAGCCACAGCCTCTTATCTCCTTTAGTTTTTTCTTAATATATATTTTTTATTTTATAAAAGATACTTAGATTTCATAAATGTTACACACACAAAAATAGGTATTCCCATATGCCCCACTCCTCACACCTCCCACACCCTCCCACATAAACAACATCCTTCATTAGTGTGCCACATTCATCGCAATTGATAAACGCATCCTGGGGCATTATCACTGAGTATGGATCATTGTTCACATTGTAGTTTACACTCTCTCCCACACAATTTTGCAGGTTATGAGAAGATATAAAATTATATATATATAATTTAGTTATTGATCATTTTTCATCTGTATCTAATCTGTTATTTAATCTACTCCTCAATTTCATTAAAATTTTTATGGAAATAAAAATGCACAATAAAATACACATATCCTAGTGTATATGGTTCCATAAAGTTTTCCCTTATGAAGTGTCTCGGGTAACCAAATTTAAGAAACAGAATAGGAGCAGTGATTCAGGTGGTCTTCATGCCTCCTTACATTCCCTAAGGTGGTGACTATCCTAACCAATAAATCCATATTTATAAATTTTCATCATTGTCTCTGGCAGCTAATGTGACATGCTTTTTACATGGGATTCATCCATGTTGTTCTGTGAATTTGTAATGTCCTCTTTCTTATACTTTTCTATTGTAGAGTTTAATTTTATATTATTAAGAATATTTTCATTATAATATATTAATATCATATATATTAAAATAATAATATATAATATATTGCTAAAATATAGTCACACACATTCATATATATAAAATATAATTTATTTATTATTTCTGCTCTTGAGGGCTCTTTGGGCTTCCAATATGAAGCTCTTACAATATCATTATTATGAACATTTTTGTACAGTTTTTTGTGTGAACATATATCTGTTTCTGTGCGGATGTATAATTAGGAGATCAATAGATGATGCAATATGCATGTGTTCAACTTTGGTAAATAGTGCCAAATAATTTTTCCTCAAAGTGGTTGCTGAGAAATAAGAGATGCCACAATATGTTTAATTCCTTCTAAGATATCTGCAGCTAAAAATAAAATATATTACATGTTGGTGTCCCTCCAGGAAAGCTGAAGACTTCAGCATCCATGTATGTTTGCTTATGTGGACAAGTAGACCCTTTGCAATTGTTAGCATCATTGATGATGTAGAAAACAGAGAAACAAAAATGATAATATTTTAGAGGATCAATTTACTTACCTGTTGGAATAAAATGCTTGGTATTAAATTTTCCTTAAAAATGCTTTAGTATACACTCTATTTCCTTAACTGATCTATTTGCAAAGCCTTGCAAAGAAATTAGAGTTGCAGCAATGTTTCTAACTAATGAAATGCTTTCCCTTAAATTATGCTTCAAGCAATTAATAATAAGAGAGAAAAATACGAATCAACCTGCTGAACTCTCACATGAGGGAGATTGTAGAGTCATGCTCAGACAAGGCTAAGCATCATTGTCCTTTGTTATAAAATAAAATTGGGGCCACCTGATAAGTTGAATATGGATTCACTCAAGATCCTAGCTCAAGAATGTGCTTGAAATCTCTTAGCCATAAAAAATTTTTATTGGACTACAAAAGGGAGGTGTTACTCAGCTTGAGTCTCTACTCTCTTGCTTGGTGTTATAAAAATGGAGAAAGAGTGAAAGGAAGTCATTATTTGGATCCTGCTGTGCAAGAGAGAGGACTGCAGGAAAAGAGAGAAACCTGGTGAGGCTGAGAGAAATCCTGTAGTCTGGAA
Organism: Cabassous unicinctus; assembly: GCA_029593785.1. Classification (NCBI taxonomy): domain Eukaryota; kingdom Metazoa; phylum Chordata; class Mammalia; order Cingulata; family Chlamyphoridae; genus Cabassous; species Cabassous unicinctus. Next base: position 41,281 of record JAQZBX010002838.1, on the reverse strand, counting down.
TTAGCAGAGGACATAGCCACAGAAAGAGGTGCCTGAGGCTGGGCTCAGGGAATAGCTCCAGGCTGAGGAGACAAGCCCTGCTATATGCCTGATCTCCCCCAGCTGAACTTCAGGAGACGGTGAGCCTTGAGAAGGCAGAGACCTTGGCATAGATGACCCGCCATCTTGCTTCACCACATGGCGGGGCATCAGGCTCACCAGTAGCTGAATTTGGTGAGAAAGTATTTCTGAGGGTGTTTTGACTTGGACATTTCATGGCCTCAGAATGTTGAGCTTTTACCCAAAATAAATTTCCTTTAAAAAGCCAACCCTTTTCTGTTACTACGCTGATCTGCTCTTGCTTTTTGTACTGGTTTCCAGGAATATTTATTCCTGAATATTCTGCAACTAAAGAATTTAAGCAATAATACCATAAAAAGTAACCAAGTGGGGAAGCAGATGTGACTCAACAAAGTTGGGCACCTGCCTACCACATGGGAGGTCCCAGCTTCAGGTCCCGGTACCTCCTAAAGAAGACAAGCAGACACCCACACACACTACAATGAGAGCTCTATGCTATACCCTACAGCAAAGAGCAGATGCCTAAATGAGCAGATGCCTAAATGAGAAGATGCCACAGGAAGCAGATGCAACAGGCTGTGGGGAATGGATGTGGCTCAGGCTGTTGGGCATTTCCCTCTCATGTAGGAGGTCCTGAGTTTGGTTCCTGGTGCCTCCTGGAGAAGGCCAGCAAACAATGAGCAGATGAGAGAAACATCTAGGGAGAGGGGAAATAAAAAAAATAAAGTAAATAAAAGAAAAAAAAGTAACTAAGTGAATAAATATGAGAACATTCTATGCCAAATATTTAATACTAATAGGTGTATTAATAATCAGGTTTATGTAGGAAAATACACAAATGTAAGATACTGGCTATAGTTAGTAGTATAGTTTTATTTTTTAAAGATACTTAGATTACATAAATGTTACAAAAAAAAATAGGGATTCCCATATACCCTGCTCCCCACAGCTCCCACACACCCTCCCACATAAACAACATTTTTCATTAGTGTGGCACAATCATTGCAATTGATAACCTCATCCTATGGCATTGCCACTCTTCATGGGCCATAGTTCACATTGTAGTTCACACACTCTCTCACACTATACTGCAAGTTATGGGAAGATATATAATGGCCTATATCTGTCATTGCAATGTCATTCAGGACAATTCCTGAGTCCTGAAAAAGTCCCCATATTACACCTCTTTTTCCCTCTCCCTGACTTCAGCAAATCCATTGGCCACTGTCTCCCCAATAAGTATATAATAGTATCCCAGTAGGTCCACTCTAGTCCATGGTTCATGCTCCAATTCTGAGGATTCTGGGATGGTGATGCCCACTCCACCTCTAACTGAGAGGGGCCTTAGATCTCATATAGCCAATAGATGGGACTCTCTTTGTTGCAGTTGTAGGCTCTCTCATTTCCCTGGTGTGGTGGTTATCCATCCTCACCTCCTTTTTAGTTGTCCTGGGTGAGTCCAATGAACTGGGGAGTAGGTGTTGCAAGTCTGCTGAGGCTCAGGCCCATGTGGCACATTGACAGTCCAAAGATTCAAGTCTCTCAGATGTACACCTACCAACTCCAGCACCAAGTATAGGTTTAAATGGAACGGACAGTTGAGCTATGTGTAGGGAAGCCATAACTGAGTCCAATTCTGTCACTCTTTGGTGTTTGTGTGGGCACAAACACCAAAGTAGGGCCCAGTGGCAATGCACCAAACTCTGGAGATATCTGCCCTCACCATAGGACCTGGGTTACTCCAGACCCCTCAGGAGCCCCACTATTTGGGGTAGTATCCACTTTGGCAGTCTATGAGATACTGCTGAGTTGTGCATAAGCATTACCTCTGGGAAGATCTCCAGACTCATTTTGAAGTCTCTTAGCCATATAAACTAATTTGTCTTTATGTTTTCCACTTTTAATTCTGGGTCTTTTTCCAGTTGCATTGCTTGTTGGTGCTGAGTAGTAATCCCTTGGTGCCAGGGAGACTTATCCCCAGGAGTCATGTCCCATGCTGGGAAGAATGCAATGCATTTATATGCTGAGTTTGGCTTAGAGAGAGGCCACATGTGAGCATCAAGGAGGGTTTCAGGAGGCAACTCATAGGCACCCCGCAATACTAGGCTAAGTTTCAATTTCAAGAGGAAAGGCTCACAAGCATAGTCATCAATATCAAGGACCCATAAATGGACCACTCTCCTTCACCAGTCATTTCCACTGCATTTGGGGGACTGTTGCTCCTCCATTAGAAAACATGGCAAAGCTTTCTAAGATGGGAATTCAATATTCTCTCAGTTATTGTGTGAATCTCAACCAACTTTGATATTGCCCCCTGAATATTTGAGCACATTTATATACCTTATATTTATGTTTGGGTGACCTTCCACCCATATATCCCACATCACTGACACCCAATGACAATGATTCTCCTCTGCCCCAGTTGTAATCCTTCTGTCATCTAAAGCTTCTTCATAAATGAAACCAATAAAATAGCCATATACAATTAATAGGAAAAGGAAATAATAATGATAGGTTTAAATATAAGAAATAAAATATATAATAATTTTTTAAAAAACTAAAAATAAAACAAAATTTAAAATTTGGGATATTAAAAACTATTGAAAAATACTAAAAAAATTTTTTTTGATTTTTTACCTTTCATTGCTGTAATATCTGCTGTACTCTATGTACAGAGGCTTTTTCATCCATTTATTCTATTTCACAGTGTCTTATATATTTTTCATTTTGTTTTCAAAGAAGTTTTAGTTAACAGTTAAGGCACATACAGAATACAGGGGACTCCCATATAGCCAACATCCCCACCCCCCATTTTCCCCTTTCCTGTATTAATACCTTTTAACATATGAGTGGTATATTTGTTACAAATGATATACAAATAGTGAAACATAGCTACTAACAGTAGTCAATGGTTAATATTTGGTTTATATTTTAGACTGTACACTTTTATAAACTTTGATGATATTTAAAATGGCCTGTGTCCATCATTGCAAGATCATGTTGAACACTTCCATTTCCCACTAAATACCTCTGTTCCATGTATTCTATTCTTCCCTCTGCCTTCCCTCATGGCCCATGATGATCACCTGGCTTCATTCTTTGGATGACAAGATTCATATTTACTTGCAACAACATTGACATGTTGACCATTAGTCTGTTCTCCCCTATTAGGACCCACCCATGTTCTCAAGAGACTCCCACCTATCTATTCATGAAAAAATTGGGCCACCTGAGGATGGGAATCCAATTCCTTCCCATTCATTATGGGAATTCATTATGTCTCCACCCACTGATACAACACATTATGAGAAAATGATCATTCCCACACACCCTAGAAGCTTGCCCCAGGTGTGCCCTGTCCCAAATGCACCTCATCCAACACCCTAAACCAGTAACCCTTCCTTGTCATATTGCCCTAAGAGCTTTCCCAACTTTGTTCTTTCAGCCAAATACCCGCCAAACCCCTGTATTCACCTAGTCCTTCCCCTCACACTCCTCCAAGTTCCATGGACTATCCAGCCTACACTCCCATTCTAACCACCTGTCAAACCTGCACCACTCAGCCCAATAGTATCACTACCCTTTTGTCATGTCCCTTCAATGTGCAACTACTCACTTCCACCTTATAGCAAATTTCGCCCATATTGGTGTTGTCTCACAACCTTCTTTACCCTTTCTATTTCCTATAAACCTATGTTCCACACTCTAGCTCTTTGAGTCTGCTCGATTTGCTTAATACATATCAGTTAGGTCATGTAGTATTTGTTCTTCAATGCCTGCCTTACTTCACTCAACATAAGGTCCTCAAGATTCATCCATGTAATCCTGTGTGTTGGCACTTTATTCCATCTTATAGCTGAATAATATTCCATTGTATGTATGCAGCACATTTTGTTTAACCATTCAACTGTTGATGGGCATTTGGTTTGATTCCAACTTTGGGCAATAGTGAATAATGCTACTATGAACATTGGTGTGCATATAACTTTTTGTGTCCTTGCTTTCAATTCTTCTCTTCATTTGTGATTGGTCTGTTGAGTTCATTAATTTCTTCTTTCATCAATGTAGGTTGCTTGTGTGCTTCTAGGAATTTGTCCATTTCCTCTAAATTGTCCTTCTTGTTGAAATAATTTTTCAAAGTGATCTCTTACAATACTCTTTAATTCGTGGGGTCTGTGGTGTTATCTCCTTCCTTATTATTTTGTATTTGTATCATCACTCTTGTTTTGTTTGTTAGTCTTGCTAAGGGTTTGTCAGTTTCATTGATCTTTTCAAAGAACCAATTTTTGGTTTTGTTTATCTTTTCTATTGCTTTCTTATTTTTTATTTCATTTAATTCTGCTCTAATCTTTGTTATGTACTTCTTTCTACTTCCTTTGGGGCTAGTTTATTGTTCTTTTCTAATTCCTCCAGGGAGGCATTTAAGTCTTCAATTTTACCTCTTTCTTCTTTTTTTGATATATGCATTTATGGCTATGAATTTCCCTCTCAGTACAGCTTTTGGTGCATCTCATTGTTTTTGATATGTTGTATTGTCATTTCATTCATTTCAAGGTACTTACTGATATCTTTAGAGATTTCCTCCTTGATCCACTGTTTGTCTAAGACAGTGTTATTTAACTTCCATATCTTTGTGCCTAATCTTGTTCTCTGTCCCTTATTGATTTCCAGCTTCATTCCATTGTTGTCAGAGAAATTACCTTGTATAATTTCAATCTTTCTGAATTTATTGAGCATTTTTCTGTGGCCTAGCATGTGGCCTATCTTGGAGAATGATCCATGTGCACTCGAGAAAAATGTACATCCTTCTGTATTTGGGTGTATTTTCCAGTCCTTCATTTTCAGTCTCCTTGAATCCCTGGGTCTAAGGTGAGTTTCATGTAGACAGCATATCAATGAATTATATTTCCTTATGCATTCTGACAATCTGTGTCTCTTGACTGGTTAGTGATGTAATTACTTACATTAGCCATAATTTCTTTGGTTTTATGCATGTCATATGTTTCTTTTATTTCTCTTTTTTTTCTTCTTCATTTTTCTTACACTCTCCTCCAGCTCTCTCTTTCCTGCTTTTTTCCTTTCAACCTGCAGAACTCCCTTTAGTATTTCTTGAAGGGCAAATTTCTTTTTGACATACTCTCTTAATTTTGGTTCATCTGTGAATATTTTGAACTCTTCATCATTTTTGAATGCCAACTTTGCTGGATAAAGAATTCTTGGCTGGAAGTTTTTTTTTTTTCTTTTAGTTCCATAACTTTGTCATACCACTCCTTCTTGCCTCCATGGTTTCAGAAAAGAAATCAGCAATTAATCTTGTTGAGCTTCCCTTGTATGTGATGGTTCTCTTTTCTCTTGCTGCTTTTAGTATTTTCTCTTTGTCTTGAGCTTTAGACAGTTTTACAAGTATACTTCTTGGAGTAGGCCTTTGGGTATTTATACTGTTTGGGATGTGCTGCACTTCTTGGACATGTACATCCATCTCCCTCAATAAAGCTGAGAAGTTTTCAGCCATTATTTCTTCCAAAACTGCTTCTATTCCCGTTCCCTTCTCTTCTCCCTCTGGGATGTCTATAATGCATATGTTTGCGTGTTTTTTGTTTTTGGTCAAATCCCTAAGTCCCTGCTGGAGTTTTTATATCTTTTTATCTATCTGTTCTACTATATGTTTTATTTCAAATTTACTGTCTTACACATTGCTAATTCTTTCCTCTGCCTGTCCAAATCTTCTCTTACATATTTTCACTGTATTTCTTGGATGGTGCCATTCATCATCATCATATCCATTTTCTTATGACTTATGTTTACAATTTCTTCTGTATGTGCTCCCAGTGTTGTCTTAATATACTTAATCTCTTCCTTCATTTCATTAAGTTGGTTCATGATATTTGTTTGGACAGGTTTGATTTGTTTTTTTGAAGTTCTGCATCTCTTCCTGATTTTTAATTTGTTCATTGGCCTGGGAAATATCTTCCTGTTTCTTGGTATGGTTTATAATTTTTTGTTGCTGTCTGGTCATCTTTTTGTCTTGATGGGTTTATTCAATTGATTAGCTTCTCTATCTACTCTAGGGTTTTATTTAGTTGCCATTTTTGGGTGTTCATTAAGTTTTCTTTTTGAGACTTTGTTCCTCTTATTCTATTTTCTTGCTGTTGTCTATATTCCCTTGAAGGAAAAAGATTAGGGCCAGAGAAAGTGAAAGAGGTAAGAAAAGAAAAAAGATAATAGTAATAATAATAGTGAAAGTTAGTAGAAGAACCATGTAAGACCAAAGAAAATGAATATTTAATTCATGTAAGCATGTAATGGGAATAAAAAAGTGGAGTACCAACAATGAAATGAGGAACGGAGTAGAGAAAAATATATAACATGAATTAGAAGGCCAGAATTCTGAGTAGAGAGAGAAGGAGAAAAGAGAAGACAAAAAGACAAAATTTAATGAAAGAAAGAAAACAGGACAGATGAGATTGAAATAAAAACCAGAAAAGTTGAGGGCTAAACAAAGAGAGGTGAAATTTAAGAACAACTACAGAAACTGGAAGATAGGAAGATGAAGGAAGGAAAAGAGACAGCATTGTTAGACAAAATCGTTATACACAGAAATGGGGAAGGAAGAGAAAACACAGCAAACAAGAAACAAGGCAACAGCACCTAATTTTTTAAAAACGGTGGGGGGGAAGAGGAAAGAAAAACAGGGGGAAAAAAGCAAACAAATACACAAAGGAACCAGTCAAACAAAAGCTAAGGAAACACAGCCTTCCCTCTTAGGCTCCTTAGGAACAGCTCAGGCTGCCGGTGTTCATTACTCAGTTATCCTGCAACCTGACCTCTGCAGGTTTTAAAGAAGATGTTAGCGTAACTCGCTAACTACTAACTACTAACTAACTAGTTAACTACTATGTTAATTTTTTTTGAAGTAACCTTTTTTTTTTTAAGGAAGAATAAGAGACCCAAGAGAAGTGAATACAAAAATAATGTCAAACTATGTTTTCCCTTTCCTAAAGTATCAGCTGGATGTTTGATATCCCAGTGGATCACTACTCTAAGAGGAGCTGGGAATCAAACTAGGGACCTCATATAATCAAGGTGGAAACTCTTCCACTGAGTTAAAACTTTCTTTTGTGTCAGTTAACTCTTCAGAAAGCTATCTACTCACTTTCCCTGCAGCAGATTTGACTCTTTGCAGTTGCTTTGATTCCTGCTGCTTAGGAGTCTATCCCTGTCTCTTTTCTATTTTTATTGCTTTCTCTCCCAGGACAGCAGGACACAATAGCCTGTGTGAGCAGTGGTTCCCCCCTCTTCTCTCCTGGTCAGGTTGAGTTTCCTTTTGAAATTCAAATGGGACCCAGACAAGTGAATTCACTGCAGAAAAATGACTGTCAACCCTCTTGAAGACCACACCCTTCTCACAGGGGACCCTAAATAGGCTTTTGGAAGCTTATTAAGGGCTTCTGACTACCTGCCTCCCTTAGGGGAGTTGGAATTTTGATAGTTTTCATCACAGGATTAGTCAATTGTCTGACTCCACCCTCTCACAGGCCAAGTTTCTCTATCCCAGGGAGGTTAGGTAAATCAGGCTTCCTCAGCAGATTTGCCTCTCCCTTATTCCTGGTGCCTCCTTGAGCCAGTTGGTATGTTCCTCAAAGCTCAAAGGGGGTCCAGCCAACCAAAACCACAGAAGGGAAACACCTCTCCACCCTTTGTCAGAACCCTCCCTCTCTCGGAGAACTCTTCTGTCCCTGAGTGGCCAGCAACGGGAGTTGGGGCACACAGTGGCTTTTTGTTTTGAGGGTGAGGCTTAGCTGTCCACTGTTTTCAGCCACAGGGATCAGAAACTCACAGTTTATCTTGAGTAATTTATCTTTTCATCCCTCTCCCTCCAGATCGATTCCCTGAAACCCCTGCCCTGTGGATTCCCAAACAGCTCACTCAGGCAAGACCTTGCCCCCACTCAGCCATTTTTTCCAAGAGAGATGGTGAGTGCCCAGTTAAACTTTCACCATCTTACCACTTCTCTCATAACTAAGTCTTATATTCACCTATTTTCTAAAGTGGTCAAGTTTCCAACCAGGGGAGAAAAAGCAAAGTCTTTTTCCACCTATGTTCCTCACATAATTGTGGTGTCTTCTTTCCTCAAGTCTGGCAGCTATGTGTACCTACAGCGTTCAGTAACCTCAGAAATGATTCATAACATGATTCTTTCTGTATTTTATACCATAGTTCCTCCATTATTCAATCTTATTATCTACAGCCTTAGAAACAAATAAGTAAAGGAAGTTGTGAGGGAAAGTATATTAAGAAAATATATTCAGGAGAATTATAAAACATATTTCATATATATCCAATAGTGTTTAATAAGCTTCAAATGTATAAAATATAGTCCTTCTCAAGATTTTCTATATTAGACATTACAATACAAAATCATTCTACTATGACTAGAGAAGTCTATCTTATGAAGTAATCACTGTTTTATGTATATTACTCTTTCCATTTATCTTTTCTAAAATGTGCATGGATAAAGAGCCATTGCAAATGTTAATGATATATATGATAAAATATTTGTTGATAATAACATTAGAGTAAATATGTTTATTTTTAACTACTTATAAAAGTAGAAACCCACTTTTCAGAACCAAAACTCTTAGTTTTCCAGTGTTCCTATGACAAATACCACACACTGGTTTGCTTACATTAGAAATTTATTTAAAAAGCCAAAACCAAGGTCTTGATAGGCCATAATATTTGACAAAATCTGCAGCATTCTGGTTTTGACTTGCCACAATCCTTGGGTTTCTTTGGCTTGCTTCTCTGCTTGCATCACTTAGAAATCTCCCTCTTCTTGTGCCTTATCCTTTGGTTTGCATTGGCTTCTGGATTTTACTGACTGACAACATCTGAATTTCTTCTGAAAATATGGACTCCAGTCATATGGAATAAAACCCAACCTGATTCAATTTGGCTTAATCTGAATAAGATATTTAAATAACCTATTTAAAAATGAGTTCACACCTTCACTAATAATATCTTCAAAGTTCCCTAGTACAAATGGTTCACACTTGCAGGAAATCAAATTATAACTTGAACATAACTACATGGAGAATATGATCTAATGTCCAGAAACATTGCCAGGCTAGAATTTCAGAGATTGTAATGCTAGAAATGAAAGAAACAGGAGGTCATGGGAGAATGATGGAAGCAGAGTTTCGGGAAGAAGAGATTTATTCTGGTTAAGAGAGAGGGCTTTCCATGCAGCATGTGGATAAGGCAGGACTAGTGCCTCAGGGTTTAGAGCGGCAGGCCTTCTGTCCAGTTTCCTGCAGAGAGTGGGGTCTTACCTCTCAGTGTTTGGGATGAGTATGGTCACTGTACCAGTGCTTGGGAAGTGTGGGGGTGCTGCCGCAACAGGCCCAGAGGACAAAGCAACAAACCACAGCTAATTCAGGCCTCAGAAAGAAAGGAGTTTGCCTTCTGTTTTCTTTTTTCTTTTTTTTTTGTTCTTTTTAGTTTTTATTTTTAAAGTAGCTTTAGATTACATAAATGTTACATCAAAAAAATAAAGCAGATTACCATATAGCCCCACCCTTCCCATTCCCACACTTTCTCACATTTCTTTCTCAACATTTTTCATTAGAGAGGTACATTTATTACAATTGATGAACACATATTAAAGCATTACTAATAACCATGGACTATATGTTTACATTATAGTTTGCAGTTTGCACCACACAATTTGACATGTTTCGACAAAATGTAAAATGGCCTGTATCCATCATTGCAATATCATGCAGGAGAATTCCAATGTCCACAAACTACCCCATGTTACACCTATTCTTCCCTCTCCCTCCCCTCAGAACCTCTGGTGGTCATTGTCTTTATATCATTGATAAAAGTTCTTCCATTGCTAGAATAATCATAAATCTACTTAAGTCCATAGCTGCATCCTACCCCCAACCCCCATTTTATTTGTTTGGAAACCATGGCCTCAGATTCCTTCAAACCTCTTCCTTCTGAAATGGAAATGTCTACTTTCTATCAGTCCTACCCTTGTTTTGGAAACAGACAACTCCCAGGAAAAGGGAGGAAGATTGCACTACAATTGGAGAAACAAAGATAAATATGAGGGGAGAATTCTTACTGACCAAGAAGATAACAAACATATAGAACTGTATTCAAAAATGAAAATACATTAAAGAGTATTGAATCATACAAAAGTGGGAATTATTCATCACCACAAGATCCGTGATATAAAAATGTTAAAGGAAAGGTTTGATGAAAAAATATAAGGATATAACTTGAAAATATGGACCTACACAAAGGAACGAAGAACACCAGAAATGCTGAAAACTATCAGGAAAATTATGATAGTTTTTCTTTTCACTTATATGTAAATTATATTTTATAAAATGAAAGTAGATTGAGAGAAGGTAAATATGTATAACATAAGCTAGAAATCAAATCTGTAGAAAATAATATTTATTTATATAAAGCACTAAAAGTGAATAAGATGATAAAATATACTCAGTCCAAATAAAGACATAAAAATGTAACTGAGAGAACAAAGAATAGATGGAACAAAGAGAAAATAAAGAACTATTAAATAGATTTAATATTTTAAAATATCAATACATACAATGGATTTAAAGTGTAAAACCCCACAATTAAAAAGCAGAGAATCTGTGATAAGATTATAAAGCAAGTCCAAATTCTATGCTGCCTTCAAGAAATTCACTTTAATATAAAAGTCCAAACTGGTTAAATGTAAATGAACACACAAAGGTATGCACACTAACACAAACTTTTAAAATTTGTTGTGTTTAGATTAACAAAAGAAAACGTAGACTTTACAGCGAAGATGATGCATAAAGGATGTTTTTTCATATTAATAAAATAATCAAGATGACATATAAGTACTTAAATTTAACTCACCAAGAAAAGGGCTTCAAAATGCATAAATCAAACTGATAGTACTAGTAGGAGATATAGAAATATGAACAATTACTCAGAGATTCAATACTGCCTTCTTGCTTTGATACCTGAGGTCATAGAGCATATTATGTACAGTTTCAGGGATTTGAACTTCATGCAGACGTCCTTATGGCCCAGAATAGGCTTATTTTATTAAATTACCAGTGTGTATTTGTAAAGAAAAGATATTTTGCACATTTATGGAAGTGTCCTGTGGGTGTTAATTTGGGCAAGTTAGTCAATTACACAGTCAAATCTTATATTAATTCTTACTTTCTATTTTGTTTCATCAGCTTTAGTGAGAAAACTCTTAAACTTTAATTATAATACTTTAAAAAATTTTTAATACATTTTTACTTTTTTAAGGATATTTTAGATTACATAAATGTTACATAAAAATATAGGAGATTGCCATATGCCCCACTCCCTACCACTCCCACACTTGCCCACATTAACAACATCCTTCATTATTTGGTTACATTTGTTACAATTGATTAACACATATTGAAGTATTGCCACTAACTGTGGATTATTGTTTAAATTACAGTTTATGCTCTGTCCAGCACAATTTTAAAAGTTATGACAAAATATATAATGGCCTGTATCTGTCATTGCAATGTCATCTAGGACAATTCCAATGTCTTGAAAATGCCCCCATATTATTCTTCCTTCTTCCTCTCCTCAGAATCTCTGGTGGCCACTGCCTTTATATCAATGATAAGAGTTCTTCCATTACTAGAATAATTATAAGTCTAGGGTAGAATAATAATAATTCAACTTTAATCCATTGTTCATTCTCCAATTTTGAGAATTTTGGGACTGCCAAGTTATATAGTTATGTGTGTGCAAATGTTATGCCATCTCATTTACAAAAATATTTCAAAATGAGCTCTCTAAATTCTAAAGGAAATGATGACTATTTGCTTTAAAGTATTGGTCACCAATGGAATTAACCTTATATTATTGTTTACATATCCTTGCTACATAATATTATTTCTTTGGTTTCTGGTAATGTTCTTTTTTATTTAATTATATAAGTTGTAGGTTTACAGGAAAATCATAAGGAAAATACAATGATCTCATAATGCAACCTATTATTAATACCTGCATTACTGTGGTACTTTTTACAATTGAGGGAAATATATTATTGAAATTATACTCTTACTATACTCCATAGGTTACATTAGTGTTCACTGTGTTGTAGAGTACCATTTTGTTGTTGTTTTTATTTATTTAATTTGTGTCTAGGAATAGTTACACAACCTAAATTTCCCATTTCAATCACAATGCATTTTACAATTACAAATAGAGATAATGTATAAATGTCCATTCATATATGATGGAATACTCTTCATTTGACTTTAATACAAAAGGTATAAAATAAAAGAATGCAGAAAACATCATAATTTGCAAATATTATAGTTCTATGCTAATAACCTATCAGTGCTCTATGATAATAGCAGTCTTAGAAGTAACAAAAGAGGCAGTGTTTATTTTAATGAGTGACAGTCAAGGTCCCCATTTACAAGTCTGAATACAGTAACATTTTACTGTTTATATGTGAAGATTAATATGTTTTGGAAAGTTGTTTATCCAATATAGCAAAATATTTGTCAGCCATTAGAGAGTGCTGCTCCAAACTCAACGCTTACTATATGGGCTACAGGCCCTAATACATGAGACACATCTAAAATATGCAATAGGAATACATAATTTCATCATTTCATCATCTTAACATGTTGAGAGGTGGGCTTGAAAGTGTCACGAGGTGGAAATAGGAAATATTTGCCTTACTGAAAACCTGCTAAGAAAGTTTTTTTTTTTATTATTTTTTTATTTTTAAAGAAGCTTTAGATTACATATATGTTACATAAAAATTATAAGGAATTCCCATATTTCCCATTCCCTCTCCCTCCCACAATTTCCCACTTCCTTCATTAGTGTGGTACATTTGTTATAATTGATGAACCCATATTAAATCATTGCCACTAACCAAGGTCTAGAGTTTACATTATAGTTTGCACTCTGTCCTGTACAATTTTGCAGGTTATGACAAAATATATAAAGGCCTGTATCTGTCACTAAAATGTCATACAGGACAACTCCAATGTCCCCAAAATGCCCCTATGCTACACCCATTCTTCTCTCTCCATCCCTCAGAACCTCTGGTGGCCATTGCCTTAATATCAATGATAAGAGTTCTTCCATTGCTAGTGCAATAAGTCTGTACTAGAAGAATAATGTCTACTTAGTTTTGATTCTAAACTTTCTAAACATACCAGGGATTTACAACTTTGAAAATACTTTTTTTGCTAATGTTGATGATACAAATGCAAGAGTATCCTTCTGTGAGCTAGAGTGGATGTACATCTCTATGGCAGGGTAGGAATGTGAAGAAGCATGGGGATAATACCATTGGTGTAACCTATGGACTGTGGTTAACAGCAATACTGTAATATTCTTGCATCAAGGCCAAAGATGTACTGTGTTGATAACATGGGAGTATGGAAAAAGTATATCAAGTGAACACTATGGGCCATGGTTGGTGGTAATAGTTTGATAATATTATCTCATAATCTGTAACAAATATAAAACCACAGTGTGGTGTGTTGGTGAATCATGTGCATAATTGTTTTGAACAAAAGTAATTCTTATTTGAAATTTATTCTTCCACATTATGATATACAGGATGAGGTATCTCTGTTCATAATTACCAATGACATCTTTTCAGATGTGTACATTTTATTAAGAATAAAACCTTTAATTTAATTTTATGCCAGATTTCAGATGTTAATACATATTTAAAATCATTTTAACCACACAAGGAATGAATATCTCTGACTGCTATAAATGCATAAAAATTCTCATGAAGTTATTGTATAGTTTATATTTTCTAGAACACTATAAGTTTAAAGTAAAATCAATTGAAACAGAAGTAATTGGCAAAAGACAGAAGACTTACACAATGATAATTCAAGTACCCTAGAATGTTCAGTTTTTGAAGGAGAAACCCTGAAATAAAGTATAATTATGTTGTTACTATGCAGACATATAATATAATGACTGTTTCTGAAAATTCAAGTCACGTCCCCTAAAGTTGGAAAAAGGCAAGAAGTTTAACTTTGAGGCATTTTCAACTCACCTCATTAAATTGGGAAGTTCTTGAATTAATTATCCTATGATTTTCCCGTATAAATCCTTCTGCCAATAATTCTCCTTAAAGCTTCCTTTATCTGTTTGTTTCTAAGACTATCGATTATAGGATTCAAGAAAGGAGGGACTATAGAATTAAATACTGTAGTGATCAATTCCTGAATTGTGCATGAGCTGGAGGTTGGCTTCATACATATAGTAGCACCTGAACTAAGTAAGAAGGTCACAACAATGCTTTGAGGGACACAAGTGGAAAAGACATTTCCTTGTTCTACATTAGTTGGAAACTAGAGCACAGTAGAAAATATGTGAATAAAAGATCTGCTGATGAAGGCAAACCAGCTACCAGCAAGCACTATTGCAGAGACAAAAATTAAAATTTCATTGATTAAAATCTCTGAGCAAGAGAGCTTCAGCAGAGAGGGTACATCACAAAATAATTACTGGACCACGTTGGACTGACAGAAGGACAGCCAGAATGCATTTCCAGTGTAGAAGCCTGCATAGACCACACCACTGAATAGGGTGGCCAGTGTCATCTGGACACAGAACAAAGGGTTCATTTTCACAGGGTAGTGGTGGGGCTGGCAGATGGCCACATTGTGGTCAAAGGCCATGTTGGTGAGGAACAGCAGTTCAGCATAAGCAAAGAAAACTACGAGGAAGACCTGATTTGCACATCCCACCATGGAGATTGCCCTGTTGTCAGCAGGAAAATGACACACACTTTGGGAACAGTGACAGAAATGTAGCACATGTCCAACACAGGCAGATTCCTAAGGAAGAAATGCATGGGGGTATGAAGACTCTGGTCGAGGATGGTTACTATGACAATAAGAAAGTCCCCTACCAGGGTTCCCAAGTACATCAGTAGTAATAGCATGGCATGTAAGACTGCACTCCCACACAGCAGAAAATCTTGTGAGCAGGAATTCAGTCACCATGGTAGAACTTGGCATTTTTAGGGTAATTTGCTGTGGATATGGAGAACCAAAGGCAAGTAATCATAAAAAATGTGGAAAGTGAACGAGAGGAAAGAAATTAGCTTAAGTCTATTTATAGGCTCATGTTTATCCAATTTCTTCTCTATACTGTTTATTACTAAAACATAACATAATATTGCCTCATCCTTCATTAGTCTCCCTGCCTCAAACCTTATTTTTAGTAGAGTGTTAGCATTAAAATGAAATCTTCAAAAGCTCATGCATATATTTACACGCATTTCTATCACTTCCCTCTAAAATATGCATACTGGAGTTCAAAGTTTTGCCTGGAGGATTTTTTAAGTTCACATAGCTAATTTCTATACACGAAACTTTTCAGAAACATCCTCCAAATCTTAACATTTATCATTAATTAATGATCTAACAGAATCTGAATAGTGATAGAAAGCTACTTATATCAAAGTCTCTCTTAATTTATAAGCAGTTGAATCCATTATGTGACCTCCAGGTAGGAAAATTATTTTATCTCTACTATACAGCAGTATCTCTTTGCTTCTCATTTCATTCGGAAGTCAAATTAAGGAATTTCTCTCTCTGAAATCACATTTATGCTGGCTACATATATCTCTTCATAGCAATTATTAACATGTACTATTTTTATTTTCACATTTGATTCTTCAATCTCTCTCTCTCCTTCTTAGACATTTTACTAGATCCCCTATGTATTCATTTTGATTGTTCCTTAGCCTAGATACCATAATCAACCAATGAATGATATTAGCACAAATTTTTATTTATTTATAAAGTCCTATGTACTTTACTTAATCATATATTATATACTGTAATTCTAATTGCATTTACAAATTGGGAAGTAATATACACAAAATTCCAAAAAAAACTAGGTCACTGGAGCATCAAGGAAACTTAGAAAGCAATGACATTTAAGTGGAAAGGCCACATTTGTCTGTTCAGATGGCATAGTGTCTCCTGATGCAATTCCTCCTCTAGTACTCCCCATCCTACTGAGTTTCACTGTTACACCCATTTCTAAGGTTGACCATTCATTTTTATGGCTATATCCCATCTTCCAAGTACTACAGGAGCCTTTTAATCACAGTGTTTCAGAGCTGAAACATCACTCCATTTATTTCCTACATATCAAGTACTATGTGGACAGATAGAATTATTCAAAACCATTATCCTTATTGCTCTATATTTTTATATTTCCCAGTCTTTCCCAACAGTATGTGATGACTTCCATTAAGGAAAATCTATTATAATCTTTATTTTAGCCAATACATAAATGTCAAATATTTGTTTCACTCACATCTTCACTACATCTACATACTTTTATATCCATTTAAAAATCCTAATAGATTCTGCTGTAATAAGAATCTCAATATAATACAATTCCTATGAATTTTAATCCGTCTTATCTGTAGGCTGATGGTACATGTAACACCCATATCTAAGGCTTATTTGAATGCCCAATAATCCTTCTCTCTCCTTGGTCATTGATACCAATGTTTCCTATTAAATTCCAAGTATTGTCATCCTCCTTCATGCACTCTTTGAATTTTCATAAACTCTGCTTCCTCTGTTCAAGAGGTTCATTTCTGAAATGATGATTCATTAATTTAATATTTTTTTTCCTATCTTTATTCACTTGCCCTTTCCAAACTGTATACTTTTCATCAATCTAAGTATTTTTTTGAAATTTAGCAATCTGGTTCATGTCAGCATCTAATAATATTTTTCCAATACCATCCTCATCAGAATTTCAAATGCTCCCCTTTTCCAGCTTTTTGAAGCTCTGCCAACATTGAATAATACTACAAGGATTTCCTCCACTGGGATGATATCTCTGCTCTCCCAAGAATATCCTCTCTATTATTACAGTCACTCATTCCATTAGAGGTGCATGAGGATCAAGGACATCATTTCTCAGGAGTCACTTCTTCAGTGCATTCTTAGTACATTCCATCTTCCTTACTTTGGGATTCTGCTCTTTTGCCTTCTCTTCCTCCCTATCTTCCTTCTTCTTGTTCTTCCCTCTCTCATTTAATCTACTATCTCTAACTCCTTGTCTTCTCTTATTCTTCAGAAACTTCACTCATGTTTCCCTCTTATCCCTAATGTGAGGGTCACCAGTATTTGAAATAATTCTTGAAAGTCACTAAGATCCAAATCATTATATATGTATACACACACACAGCCATTAATGACCTCAGATCTAAAGAATTATTTTCTGGCAACCATCAGTGTTTGCTTTGCAATATTTTTAAATTATCTCATACAACTGTTGGTGGAACTTGGGTACATTTCTTAGAGCATCCCCATTTTTCGGTATAAAATATTTATGGTCATCTTAGATGTAGTACATGATGTAATTGAAAATCCCAGACAAAATACTCCAATAAATATCCTTAATAATGCCTACTTCATTAATTTAATATTTGTAAAATAATTCAAATAAAAGATCTCTAGAAATCTTAACACAATCCTTAAAACACATTCTTTGGGGCAGTTGCTGAAGGAGGTGTAATCTTACTTCACTTTTTGTATCCATTTGTTCTCCTTGAATTTTTACTATAAGTTTTCTTATCATTATTATTAAAGTACATCAGTGACAAAAATTTTCCAAAGAATAATGACCTTATAGAAAATGTGATGATGTTATTGATTGGTATATGTATTAATTACTTTCTCTACAGAATCTTCATGGTTCTAGAATATAGGAATAATGACTCTAAAATCTTTCTTTGAACTTAAGTAGATATTATTTGTAAGAGTCAGTATATATTATTTAATAAAATCATCAAGTGACTAAAATGAAGTGTGTTAGCTCTTCTCTTTTGTGTAATTACTGCTATGTTTACTAATAAACTTGAACATATTTCAGAATTTCAATAAGCTGTTACATAAAGAGATCGTGTTCCTTATATTTGCAAAATGTATGGCTTGTAGATGACAGATGAGTTCCTGGATGTCATACCTAGTTCCTTGCTAACCTTCCCTGTCTTCACTGTTGCTGTAAGTGGTAACTAAGTAGCATGTGTTTTGCATCCTCCACAGGAAGAATTGCAGCATCCTATCCTAAGCACTCACTAAACTCTAAAGAACACCACATATTCTCCATACTCTCACATATTAATTTTTTTTACTTTCCTTAAAGACTTGAAACCATAGAATGTACTTGTCACATGAAGTGCTTATATTTTACGGTCAATTTCTCACTAATTGAACATTTGCTGTGTCCCCACATGCCCAATTCTCGTTCCCTGGCTCACTTTTTTATTAGGACCAGCATAATAACCTGTAACATAGAAAACCTCTTCAAACCTCTAGAAGGCAGGAAAGTGTCACTTTAGACTAACCTCCTGTAACAAGATGCATTTGCTCCTTTATGGAGATATTTACTTCAGGACCTTCAAATATGGGTCATTCAGCAGTTTTTTGTTCTTCTTTTTATTATATGCCAAACTTTATTGCCCAATTATTGATAACATATCACCATCTTGGTTAAAAATGGCTACTTCAATATTTATAAGTAGCTTTATCCTAATCTATGATGTTTCATTTTGTATTAATTGTTTGAGATCAACAAAACAATTAATCAATATAAATTCTAATCATACTACTACTACCATATTTTAGAAATGCAATGGGCTTTCAAAGTTTCCTTTTTTCCTAGCTGCTAATACAAATGCTATGTAACAGCTTCTTGTAAACAATGGGAATTTATTGGCTTACCCTTTTGAAGCTAGGAGAAGTATAAATTCAAGGCATCAGCAAAGAGGTACAATCCCCCAGAAGACTCCTTTTCTGGTCTAGCTGCAAGCTCTCTTTGGCCCTTGGGTTTTCTGTCATATGTCAAAGCACACAGAGCCCTCTGGGTTCTCTCTCCATCTGATTTTTACTCTGCCCATAAAGGACTCTAGTAATCTGTAATAAAGCCATAAACTGATTCGGGGGAGGGATACATTAAATTAAGTAACATCTGGAAGATATCTTATTTGCAATGGGTCTACACTCACCAGAATGCAGTCATGACCAAAAGCATGGCCAAACTGTGGTACACAATTCAATGTACCATGTAAAGTTTGAAAAAAGATTGAAAAAAAAAAATATATATATATATGTATATATATATATATATATATATATAATTGTGTGACATTCATCAATAAATTTTAGATTTTTACCTAGAATTTCCCCATGACAGTGTCAAAGAGGTGAAACGTCATGGCCTTCAGGGAAAGAAATCTTTTGTATCCCAGTTTTGCCATTTAGTTGCGTTTTTGCACAGGGGAGACTCTCAAACATCTTTTAACCTAAATTTCCTTATCAATATAACATATAGTAATACCTACTTTGTGAATTTAACATTTATAAACATTTAAAAGAGGGTATAATTATAAATCTATGTTAAAAAATGTATAAACATGAAATACAAATCATTGACAATATAATTAAGCAAATGCTCCACTTATTCCATTTTAAATATGCAAAGAGTTACTGTTTTTACCAAGCAAATGAAAAATGGCATTGACTATTACTCTTTTTTCCCAAGTTCTATGAAAATATAAAATCAACGTTAAAATTATTGAAAGATTTTTAAATAATTAGGACCATGTCTTTATATGTAGACTGGAAGGTGTCAGGGATTGCTTTGCTTAGTAAAGTTACCTGGGGTGGATAGAATATTGCATGGCTGCTCTCATCCCTCAAAGTGCAAATGCAAGTTACATAATGTCTTTTCTGCAAGTACTTGAAAGATGAATTCATCCACCTGAAGAAATGGAAGACATATTTTCTTCATAATTGCACTTCTTCATTAATTTATTCATTTACACATCCATCTAATTTTAATTTATTAATAATTTACAAATTCTCTCAAAACATTTTTGGGTGGGTTATATGCAAGCACTGGTTTGGGAGCTGTAAGATATATAATGAACAGATGTTTACATGCTCTTTCATCATATACTATGATAAGCCTAAGAATTACACCTGCAAAATAAAGGATTATGTTCACTGATTCAAATTGAATAAGTGGAAGATTCTTGATATAGATTGGCAAAGAGAAAACTATAGGCAATCACTCATAAAATAATTAACTGAGCAGCAATACCATGCATAAAGCATTATTTCCATTTTGTAGATAAACACAAGCACATCAATAAATTGATTTAACTATAAATATAAATTAGTATTCTGCATATTAAGGCTCTAAGCAGCGTTTAAAGTCCCCTCATCTCCTCCTTGCACTGCTGACCTCGGGTACATCCAATGTTGTTATATGTTCACTCTTTGCCTAAAAGATGAACTAGCAATTCTCCTAAGGGTTCAATTAATATAATGAAATATTTTAATGTAAAAACTAAAGAAGATGACATTGTTCTCTTTATGTGCATACCTTCCCTATCTATATTTTCTATTCTAGATCTATTAGCATGGTCTCTCAACAAATAAGTGAATACTGCAGGAAAGAAATGTTGGTGATTCATAGAGTGAGGTACAAGAGAAGGAAAAAGGAACTAATAACACAAACACTCACAAGATAATATTGTCTTCTTATGCTAGACAGGAAAGTCAGGATTTAAGGTGAGTGTCCAATCCTATTTCATGTAGGTAAGCTCAAGTGGGCAAGTTTATTTGAAATACTGTATCCTGACAAAAAGAATCCTGCTTTATAACAAATGCCTCTATATTGAGTTCCAGAAGGCATTAGGGAAAATGATGGGAACACAATCCTTGCCATCTATAATGACATTGCCCAGAGGGAATTTATGGATGATAATTGACTCTAGAGAATGAGAGAAGAGGATATAAATAAAATAGTGTATGAATACTACTTTTGTGTATCAAGAAATATTGTATCTAAATCTGCATGTAAGACAGTTCCATCCATTTGCCCCATGGGATCTCAGCACCCTCTCAATCAGAAACAGAGTGGGCATCACCATTCCAAAATTCTCAAAATTGGGGAATGAGCAATGGACTAAAATAGACATTATTATTTCATTATTATTTTATTATAAACTTTATTATTCTAGAAATGGAAGAACTTTTATCATTGATTTAAAGGCAGTGGCCACCAATGGTTCTGAGAGAGGGAGAGGGAAGAATACATGTAAGATGGGGGCATTTTTGGAACATTGGAATTGTCCTGCATGACATTGCAATGACAGATATAGGCCATTATACATTTTGTCAAAACCTTTAAAATTTTATGTAGCAAAGTGCAAACTATAATGTAATCTATAGTCAATGGTGAGTAGCAATGCTTCAATATGTGTCTATCAATCGAAACAAATGTACCACACTAATGAAAGATGTTGTTAATGTAGGAAAGTGTGGGAGGAAGAAGAGGTGGGTTATATGGGAATTCCCTAGATTTTTTATGTAATAGTTATGTAACCTAAGACTTCTTTAAAAACAAAAATATAAAAAAATATTGGATATTGGATATGTGAGGTTTTTTGAGGCAATAATTAATACAGAAATAAAATTGCAATTCTCATAATATTATGAAGATTCCTATGCTGAAATGACTGAGGATCCCAAAGACAAAACAGCCGAAAAGAAGATGCACAGAAACTGGCTTCACCCCAGTCCCAGATATCAAGTGTTTCTGTTTTGATATTTGTAAAATATTTTCTCAGTAAAATGAAATGATTTTCATTAGGCAGGCCAAAATCTCAATATTTGTATTGGATTTTTTTTCTTCTTTTTTTAAAAGAAGTTTTAGATTACATGACTGCTACATAGAAAATATAAGGGATTCCTATATGTTCCATTCCCTCCCCCTCCTAAATTTTACCCTATTAACAACATTTTTCATTATTGTGGTACATTTGTTACAATTGATGAAGACATATTGTAGCATTGCTACTAACTACGGTCTAAAGTTTACATTATGGTTTACACTTTGCACCACACAATTTTATAAATTTTGAGAAAATGTATAATAGCTTGTGCCCATCATTGCAATATGCAGAACAATTCCAATGGATAAAAAGCAGCCCTTTTGATATTGTCAAAATTGTGAACATAAGTGTTTTGAATGTCATTTACTAGCCTGGTGTCAAAGACCAGCACTGAGGCCTTTGACCTTTGGGAGTAGCTTTTCACCTGTTCACCACATGTCATATCTTGTTTCTCAGTTTCTTCATCTCTTAACATGTTATCAATTGTGTCCACCCTTATGAGCCTGTTGAGGATGTGACACAGTGGAAAGTTAAAGCATTTGGAAAAGTACATGGCAAAAAGTGTGCATTAGAAGCCACTATATCTGCTGTTTAGTTGTAACAATGATATGAGTGGACCAGTCAGATCCGTTTGGAAGAGTGGAAGACTTCCCTAGTTCTTAGAAGTACTCTTAATTTTTGTCATTGATTTCCTGTTTAATTAACTGTGCTCAGACAATTCAATCTCAGAGATTTAAAGGTGTTGACATATTCTGAATTTTCATTCAGGATAAAATCTATTTTGTTATATTGTAACACACACATATCTTTTATATAACTTTTCTACAAGCTTTATCTGCTTTTTTTTTTACTTGCTTATTACATGTTATATTAGCTTTCTCAATAGTCAAATATATTTTCCAGTCTTTCAAATCATATTAATATTTAAGAATTTGAGATGTATGGAAAACTTTTATTTTTTCATATATGTATTAAATTTTTCCAGCAACTTTTATTGAATGGACCATATTTTACTATAAATATGTCAGTCTATGTATGCACTCTCTAATCTGTTCCAATGGTTTATTTATCAGTCTTCACCAATAGCATATGGGTTAATTACTGTTGCTCAGAAATCATGAATTCTGTCAGTGTAATTTATCTATCTTTATATTCTTCAAAATTGTCTTAGATTTTTGATCATTGGTTTTCCTATATATATTTTAGGAATAGGTACTTTTTAAAAAAATTACATTATATTTCCACACATAATTAAAACTACTGGTATTTTTATTTATATTTCATTGGATTGAGTATGTAGTTGACTAAGAATTAATATTTTCAAAAATGTAAAATTTTCATAGATATGAATTATTTCCACCTCTTCATGTTTAAATTTTCTTTAATTTTTCACTATAAGATATTTAAGTGTTCATGAATAAATTATGTAATTTTCATTTGATTCATTCTCACATGTTTTATAAGATTTGATGCTGCATTTAGTATTTTTATTTTTTACTAATTGTCAAATGTAGTATACAAAAACACAGTTAGATTCATTAGGTAATTTCAGCAACACTACCAATGTTACAGAATTCCAAGAGCCTGTCTTGGCACAGATAAATCAAGAAAAATTAAGAAAATCTGTCAGAATCAACTTTGTCTGAACTCTGATTTGAATCAATGATTTACAGCAACAAAACTGAGACTGAAGCCAATTTAGATCTTGATAAAAGAGCTTTGTGACATTTTAGCTTAGATTACCAGGCTACCAGGAAACACTTGGTCTGAAAATGGCAGCCCACATTCCTTGTGTAGGTACCTGATTTTGGAGGGAGAAGAGCAGAACTTCTATTAAATGTTTCATGTTTAATATGTTGGCTTGTCTGTGGCAATGTTAAAGAATTGATGTAAGCTGCTTGCTTTTGTGTCAATTGAGATCTCTCTCAGTGCATATAGGAGCTGTGCACATGGCATTCCTTAAAATGATTAAAAGGTAAGTTAAGCAACTGTTGCAACCTGATGGAAGAATTATGACAGGTAAATAATAGACTTCTTGAAAGACTGGGAGAGGAATTCGGGGAGAGAGTTACTTTAGGGAATAATGGCATTGCAAAATGTCAAATGCATAAAAGAGAATTTGCAAAGATATGCTCATGTGCCAGTCAGGCACATTCTCAGAAAAGATATGAGCATACCCGAAGCTTTCACCTCTGACAAACCTATAGGCTTGAACCATAGGAGTTGAGAACTACAGCAGAGTTTTAAGGAGCTTGGCTAAGAATTGAAGGAAAGCCTCAACCTAGAACCAATTTGAAAAGACAAGGAGAACTTGCTCTTTTTCTCTTCTTCTTCTGTTTCCTCCTGGCTCTAGTTGTTTAATGGAATCTCTCTATCATGTTACTAGCTGATTACAAATTAAAGGAAAAGAGATATCAAAGACCCACAAATAACCAAAGAACTGGACAGCAATAACAGTGAACCCTAATGTAAACTATGGACTGTAATTAATGATATATCTATAATAATATTGTTTCATCAATTAAATCAAAGATACCACACTCATGAAAAATGTTAATTAGAAGGAAAATAGCATGGATAGAGGGGGATAAAAGAGATCTCTTAATTTTCAGCATGATTTTTCTGTAAACATACAAATTAACTAAAAAAAGGTTTATTGGGCAGATGATATTTCCAAGTTGCACTGAAAGATGCCCTGTTGAAAGCTTCACCTTAGAAACAGTGAAAAAAGGTAGAATAAATTTTATCAAAACACTGGGAGATGATAGAGCTTAGAGAACAAGTCAAAAAATGCTGATTTAGAAAAAAAATCTAAAATTGTTTTGAACATCAGGAAAAATTCACCCCTCTGGGGCCTTCTGCTAACTTTAGAACTGCATGGCAGTTTGTGGGGATACACAGCAGTGGTTTGATGGCACAAGTGTGTTAAAGGCAGGTCTCTGAAACCTGACTGAACCATCATGGCAGTTTGGACAACTGCACATACAATATGGGTCTGGAAGGCAGACCGAATCATGGGGGTGGCCTCTGTGGCCTGCACGCATTGCAGTTAGAGACTCTTAGGCCCAAATTATGCTTCACCTAATGAAAAATTGATGACTTTGATAACCAGCCTCAAGTGCCTCCATGGAAGACTGGCCCTGGGCATATTTGTGGGTCCCTGAACTTGGAAGTTGCAGGGGCAGAAAAGCAATGAATTAAGGATATGTGAGCCACAGAGCAGTCACAGTGCTAAAAGCTGGAGTGCACAGGTAAACCAGGGGACAGAGAGTGGAGATGAGCTGTTTGCAGCTCCCAGGGAGAAAAAAAAAACTGTTATTAAAACAAATTGCATATCCCAGGCACATGGAGAGAATCTGGAAAAAAGAACTGCTTTCATAGGAGGGAAAGAGTCATACATACTAGAGAATTATTGAAAACTCCCAAACATGCCCAGGGAAAAGTATAAACTAGAATAATAGTTGGATAAGAGCCTCAACACAGATTTAATCTATAATAAAACCTTAGGTAAGAAGTAAAATCTGACCTCCAGAAGCAGCAACTCAAAATAATCTATAACCAGATATCAACAAAAATTCACAAGACATACAAAGAAATTGTTAACCTATTTAGAATATAGGTTTAAGCAAATAAAACATGATTTTATTGTTTCTATGCTGTCACATAATACAATGACTATATCATAGAAATCAGGTTAGTAGCCCCAAATTAGATAGGAAATAAAGTTAATTTTTAAGCATTTTGCAACTTACCTCACCAACATGGGAATGTCTTAAGTAAGTTATCACTGAGTAAACTTTTTGTTCATAATTCTCTTTACAGCGTGTTTTATTTGCTTGATTCTTAAAAATATAGATAATAGTATTCAAGAAAGGAGGGACTGTAGAATAGAACCCAGAGGTGATCGTGTCCTGAATTGTGGGTGAGTCGGAGGTTGGCTTCATGTACACATAAGTGACTGTGCTTTATGAAGACAATTCTCATGATGATGTGTGGGACACAGGTGTAAAAGCCTTTCCTTGTCCTTCCCTGGTTGGAAACTTGAGGACAGTAGAAAATATGCAAATATATGATATGGCAATGAAGGCAAAGCAGCCATCAGCAACCACACTGCATATACCTAGAATTGTAATTGCTAGTCATATGGTACTTACTAATCTTTCTGAAGAACTGCCAATGTGTCTTCCACAGTGGCTGCATCATTTTACATCTCCAATAACAATGAATGAGTGTTCCTATTTCTCCACATCTTCTCCAACATTGATAACATTGCATTTTTTTAGTAGTAGTCATTTAATGAGTGTGAAATGGTATCACTGTGCTTTTGATATGAAATTCCTCCTGTGATATTAGTTTCATAGCTAATAAAGCACATGCCATACATAATGGTTCATAGTTTCAAGGCTACAAGTCCAAAATCAAGGTGCCACCAATGTGGCATTTATCCCAGTAGACTGTTGCTTTTGGGGGCTGGTTGTGAACAATCCTGTGTTTTTCTGCTCAATGCACAAGGAAGCCTCTCCTGGTGTATTTGTTCCATTGACTTAAAGGTTCTGAATGCTCACTCTGACTTTCTCTCTCTGTGACATTCCATACAAGACCTAAGAGCCATTCTAATTCAGCTGTTTCACGCCTTAACTGAAGTAAGCTCATCAATAGGTCCTACTTACAAGAGTTCACATCCACAGGATTGGATTAAGATTAAGAATGTGTTTTTCTGGGGTACAAGCCACCACAAATGCTGAAGGTTTGTTTGTTTGTTTGTTTGTTTTTTGGCCTTTTGTATATCTCTTTGGAAAAATGTCTATTTAAGTCTTTTGCACATTTTTTTAATAGGTTGTTAGTCTGCGGTTGAGTTGAAGATTTCTTTTTATTTGCTTGATATAAAAACCTTTTTAGATATGTGATTTTCAAATATTTTGTGACATTGCTTAGGTTGTTATTTTAATTTCATGACAAAGTCCTTTGACACATAAAAATTTTTAATATTTATGAGGTACAATTTATCTTTTATTTTATTTTGTTGCTGGAATTTTGGTTGTAAAGTCTAAGAAATCATTGCCTAATGCAATGTCCTGAAGATGATTCCCTATATTTACTTATGGTAGTTTTACATTTCTGATTCTTATATTTACATCTTTGATCCATTTTGAGATGGTTTTTGCATATGTTGTGTGATATAGGATAGAGGTAGCTCCATCCTTTTCAATGTGCACATTATGTTTTCTGAACAATTGTTAAAGAGTCTATTATTTTCAAATTGAGTAAACTTGGCAAAAATCAGCCATTCATATGTGTGAGGGTTGGTTTTATGATTCAAAATTTGACTCAATTGGTTTATATGTCTGCCTTTCTGCCAGTACCATGCTGTTTTGTTTACGTGGCTTTATAATTAATTTTAATATTTGGAAGTGTGAGTTCAGCAACTTCTTTTTCAAAAAGGCTTTGACTATTCGGGGACTCTTACCCCTTCCACATAGATTTGACAATTGGTTTTTACATTTCTGTAAGCAAGCTGTTGGAATTTTTCTAGTGGTTGCATTGAACCTTTAAATTGTTTTGTGTAGAATTGACTTGTTAACAAAATTTAGACTCCAGTCCATAAACATGGAATGTCATTCCATTTATTTCATCTCTCTTGATTTCTTTTAGCAATATTTTGAAGTTTTCTATGTATAACTTCCTCAAAACTATCATTAGGTTTATTTCTAGATATTTCATTCTTTTAGTTGCTATTGCTAATGGATTTTTCTTTATTTTTCTTCCATCATTCATTACTGGTGTATAGAGATATTAATGGTTTTGCATGTTAATCTTACACCCCATCAATTTCCTGAATTCATTTATTTGCTCTAGGTGTTTTGTTGTGGGTTTTCAGGATTTTTGATATGTAGGATCATGTCATCTGTAAATAGAGACAATTTTATTTCCTCCTTTCCAATTGTAATTTCTTTTTCTCTTACCTAATTGCGCTAGGTAGAACTTCCAGTACAATGTTGACTAACAATGATCACAGAAGATATCCTTGTCTTGTTCCTGATCTTAGAGGGAAATCTTTTAGTCTTTGATCAGTAAGTATGAAGATAGCTATTGACCTTTCATATATGCCTTTTATCATGGTGAGGAAATATCCTATTCCTAGTTTTCTATATGTTTTTATTAAGAAAGGATGCTGGATTTTGTCAAATGCCTCTTCTGAATCAATTGAGATGATCATGTGTTTGTTATTTGTTCCTTCTGTTAATGCGGTGTGTTACATTATTTGATTTTCTTATGTTGAACCATTCTTGCATACCTGGAATGAATCTCACTTGAATATTGTGCATAATTGCTTTACTATGCTATTGAATTCAGTTTCCTTGCATTTTGTTGAAGATCTTTGCATATATGTCCATAAGAGATTTTTTTTTAATTTTTTATAGACAATTAGATTATACAAATGTCACATAAAAATAAAGGGGATTCCCATATCCTCTGTTCCCCACACCTCGCACATTTTCCCACATTAACAACATCCTTCATTACTGATGTACATTCATTGCAATTGAACACATTTTGGAGCATTGACACTAAATGTGGATTAAAGTTTACATTGTAGTTTACAATATCTCCCACCCAATTCTGGAGGTTATGGAAAGATTTATAATGGCCTGTATCTGTTGTTGCAATGTCATTCAGGACAATTTCCAAGTCCTGAAAATGCCCCCATATTTAACCTGTTTTTCCTTCTCCCTGCCCTCAGAAATTTCAGTGGCCACTGCCTCCACATCAATGAAATAATTTCTTTCCATTGCTAGAATCAAAATAAGTCAATAGTAGAATATCAGTAAGTCTACTTTAGTCCACTGCTCATTCCCCAATCCTGAGGATTCTGGGATGGTGATGTCCATTCCACCTCTAACTGAGAGGGGGCTGTGATCCCAGCCCAATGGTTAGGACTCTCTTGCTTGCAGTTGTAGACTCTTTCAGTTCCACAGGATCATAGTTGTCCATCATCACCTCCATTTTAGTTGTCCTGTGTGAGACCAACAAACTGGAGAGTAAGTATTGCTTAATGTTGAGATTCATGGCCCAGCTGGCACATGGACAGCCAAAAGATTTAAGTCTCTCGGATGTACACCTACCAACTCTAGTACTAATTATAGGTTCAAATAGAAGGACAGAAGAACCACGTGCAGGGAAAACACAACTGAGTCCAACTCTCTAACTCTGGGGAGCATAAATTCCAAAGTAGAGCCACTGGCAAGGCACCAATTTCCTGAGATATCTGCCCTGACTATAATGTCTTGATGTCTCCAGAGCCCTAAGGAACCCTGATATTTGGGGTAGTATCCACTTTGGCAGTCAAAGAGATCCTTCTGAGATGTGCATAAGCTTAACCTCTAGAATGACCCCCTGACTCACTTTGAAGTCTCTTAGCTATTTAAACTCATTTGTCTTTACCTTTTTCCCCTTTTGGTCAAGATCTATTTCCAGTTACACATAAAATATATTGATATGCAATTTTCTTTTCTTGTGGTTTCTTTATTTAGCTTTGGTATGACAGGGATAATGGCCTCATAAAAGGAGTTAGTGATTTTTCCCTGTGATCCAAATTTTTGGAAGATTTGAGAAGATTGGTGTTAATTATTTTGGAATATTTGATAAAATTCCCTATGAAGCCATTTTGTCCTGAGATTTTCTGTTTGGGGAGGTTTTTTATTTCTCATTTATTCTCTTTAATAGTTGTTTGTGTGCTTAGATTTCTATTCTTTCTTTAGTAGAAATTTTGTTGGCTTCTACAAATTGTTCATTTCAACAAATTTATCTAATTTGTTTTCATATAGTTGTTCATAATATCTTCTTTTTTAATTAATAGTTTTTACTTTTAAAGAAGCTTTAGATTACATATATGTTACATAAAAAACACGAGGGATTCTTATATGCCCCACTCCTTCCCCCTCCCACACTTTCCCACATTTACAACAACCTCATTAGCATGGTACATTTGTTATAATCCATGAACACATATTGAAGCATTGTTACTAAGCATAGACTACAGTTTACATTATAGCTTACACTTTGATCCACCAAATTTGGAGGTTATGACAAAATATACAAAGGCCTGTATCTGTCTCTGCGATGCCATGCAGGGAAATTCCAATGTCCCATAATGTCTCCATCTTACACCTATTATTCCCTCTTCCATCCCTCAGAATCTCTGGTGGCCATTGCCTTTATATCAATGATAACAGTTCTTCCATTGCCAGGATAATAATAAGTCTATAGTAAAATAATAATAAGTCTACTTTAGCCCAATGTTCATTCTCCAATCTTGAGAATTTGGGGATGGTGATGTCCCGTAACTTCTAATTGACACAGCTTAGATCCCATGGACAGATGGATGGAACTATCTTGCTTGCAGTTGCAGACACTCTCTGATCCTTGGGCAGGCATTATCCATCATTATCTCCTTGTTAGTTGTCCTGGGTGAGTCATATGATCTGGAAAGTAGGTGCTGCAACATTGCTGAAGTTCAGGGCTCAACTGGCACATGGACAGACCAAAGATTTAAGTCTCTGGGACAGATTTTTATCAAGTATAGTGCTAATTATAGGTTCAAATAAAATAGGCAGAAGAGGCATGTGTGGAGAACCTATAAATGAGTCTAACTCTGTTACACTGGGGAGTGTAAATTCCAAAGTAAGGCGCACTGACAGGGTGCTGAGTTCCTAAGCTGTCTGCCCTGCTTAATTTCTGAATTTCTGGAGCCTTCAGGAGTCCCAGTATTTGAGGCACTTTTTACTGTGACAGTCAATATTATCCTGCCAAGATGTGCGTAAGTATGACCTCTGGAATGAACTCTGATTCACTTTGAAACCTCTTAGCTGTTAAAACTCATTTGTATTTACCACTTCCCCCTTTTGGTCAAGGTCTTTCTCTAGCTGCATGGCTAGTTGGCATTTGGTAATCATTCCTCAGGAGGCTCATCCCAGAGTCATGTCCCACGGTGGGATGGAAGGTAGTGCATTTATATGCTGCATTTGACTTATAGAGAGGCCACATTTGAGCAACAAGGAAGCTTTCTGAAAGTAACTCTTAGGAAGTATATAATAGTTGGAGAAGTTTCAATTTCACAAGAAAAGGTTCATCAGTACCAAGGGCCTGGCATAGTGGTCTGTGTTCTTTCACTAGGAAATTTCCTTCTACTCAGGGGATTTTTGCTATCTTATTAGAGAATGTAACAGAACTCCCCAGGATGGGAATTCAATATTCTTTTGGGTATTTTGTGGATCGCCACCCACTGAGACAATGCCAAGACAATGGTCCATAAACACTTGAACATATTCATATACATAAAAGACATGCCCCAGGTGAATCCCTTCCCATGCATCACCCATCACTGACAGCACACTTGAGTGATCATCACCTGCCACAGTTATGATCACTCTTTGATCAAAAATCTCTACAAAATGAAGCCAACAAAATAACCAAATAAAATTAATAAGAAAATGAAATAATTTTTAAAATAATCAATAAAATACAAAAAAATTAAAAATTGAAATAAAAAATTAGTCATTGTGTCTTTCATCATTGTAAGATCTGTTGTCTTGTATGTAAAGTGACATTTTCTCCCATATTTCCCCCTAATGTCTTATTTTTTCATTTTACCTACAATGAAGCTTTAGGATACAGAAAATTCAAACAGAGAATATAGGGGATTCCCATATACACAATTCCATCCCCCTTTTCCCTACTCCCCTGTTAATAACATTTTATGAGTGGATGGTACATTTGTTATAATTGATGTACAAATATTGAGGCATTGCTACTAACCATGGCCAATGCTTTACATTATGGTTTATGTTTTGGATCATACACTTTTATAGGTATTGACAAAATTTGAAGTGGCCTGTGGCAGTTTGATATTATTTATGAATTCCAAAATGACACATTGATTATATTTGTAAACTTCTTTGCTCCTCTGGGTATTATACCCTTTGATTGATTTAAATTCAAAGAATTTACATTTACTTGGTTAAATCAAGATTAAGGCTTTGATTTGTGTCCCTGCCTCCTTGATGAGCTATATAAATGGACACTCACTCAACAAGGCAGGCAAGAGAAGATACACAAAAGAAAGGGAGAGCTCCATAGAAACAGCAGAGGAGAGATCTATAATCCTGGGGCCTGGGAAAGAGTTGAGCAATATGTCTTAAAATTTGAAGCTATAGAGATCAGAGCCCTGAGCAACTGAGAAGGCCTGGAAAGAAATGAGCCCTTCAGCCTACAGCTGAGATTGGAAGGAGCTGGGGCCATGAAGCCTTAAGAAGAAAGAGGAAGGCTGAACCCTCTCAGATATTGCGCACCATCTGCTGCAACACATGGCAAAAGACTTTAGGTGAGAAAACAACCTTGAGTTGGACTCTTTAGGGCCTTGTAACTATAAGCTTTTACCTCAGATAAATACCCTTTATAAAAGCAAACAGACTTCTGGTACTTTGCATCAGCACACCATTTGCTAATACATGGCCTGTATCTATTACTGAAAGATCATAATGAACAATTCTAATGCTCTAAAAATGCCCTACATTCCATTGA
This sequence comes from Cabassous unicinctus, assembly GCA_029593785.1. NCBI lineage: Eukaryota > Metazoa > Chordata > Mammalia > Cingulata > Chlamyphoridae > Cabassous > Cabassous unicinctus. Next base: position 8,868 of record JAQZBX010002838.1, on the reverse strand, counting down.
TTTTATTGTTCCCTCCCCCTCTCTTCATAACCAATGGTAACTGCTAAGTTCCAATTTTTGAAGAATCAGGTTCATAGTTACTTGCAATAATGTTGAGGGCTTGACATATTGGTCTGTTTTCTTTTATTAGGCATTGTCTATGTTCTCAAGGGATTCTTGTCTCTCTACTTGTGAACATAGCAGTACTCCCAGGATGGGAATTTAATATTTTCTTGTTTATTTTGTGGGTCTACACCCACTGATATAACATGGTATGACAAGATGATGACTTACCTAATCCACAGAAGCCTGCCCCAGGTGAGCCCTGTCCCATTTACTTCCCACATCCCATACCATACATCAGTAAACTTCCCCTGCCATATTTGCCAAAAAAACAGTCCCCAAATTGTAGCTTTAACCACAGACCTACAAATCCCCAGAGTTCATCTGCTCCTTCCCCTTCCCTTCCCTTAGTTCCATGGATAGTCCAAACCAACACTCCCTATACTCCCCCTCACAGACCAGCACCGCCTGACCCAATCACATCACTGCAACACTGTCATGATCATCCACTGTACAACTACACCCTTCCAACTTATCATAGATTTTACCCATTTGGTCATCTGTTCACCACCCTCTACTCCCTTTCTGTCTACTGTAAATGTATTGGCCAGACTCAAGCTCCATGAGTCTGCTCAATTTGCTTAATTCTTATCAATGTGGTCATGTAATATTTGTCCTTCAGTGCCTGGCTTACTTCACTCAACATAAGGTCTTCAAGATTCATCCACGTTCTCCCAAGTTTTAATATTACATTCCTTCTTACAGGGGAGCAATAGTCCATTGTATGTATATATCACAGTTTGATTATCCATTCCTCTTTTGATAGACATTTGGGTGGCTTCCAACTTTTGGCAATAGTGAATAATGCTGCTATGAACACTGGTGTGCATATATCTCTTTTTGTCTCTGCTTTCAATCCTTCTGGGTATATACCCAGGAGTGGGATTGCTGTCTTATATAGCAGTTCTATAGTTAACTTCCTGAGGATTTGCCAAATTGTCTTCTGCAATGGCTGCACGATTCTACATTCCCACCAGCAGTAGATAAGTGTTCCCATTCCTCCACATTCTCTCCAACACTTGTAGACCTCTGATTTTTAATAACTGCCAGTCTAATGGGTGTAAGATGATATCTCCTTGTAGTTTTGATTTGCATTTCCTTAATTGCTAGTGATGTTGAGCATTTTTTCATGTGCTTTTTAGCCATTCTATTTCTTCTTTGGAGAAGTGTCTATTCAAATCTCTTGCACAATTTTAAATGGGTTGTTTTTTCTTTGTTTTTGTTTTTCAAAACCTTGGATTTCCTTGTATATGCTGGATATTAGTCCCCTTTCAGATAGATGATTCCCAAATATTTTCTCTCATTGAGTAGGCTGTCTTTTCACTTTCTTGACACAGTCTTTTGAAACACAAAACTTTCAATTTTTCAAAGTTTTTCAATGTTTTTTTTATCCACTCTATTAGCTTGTGTCTTTTGATTGGGGAGTTTAATCCATTCACATTCAATGATATTACTGCAAATGCACAATTTACTTCCTCCATTTTATTCTTTGGTTTTCATATGTCATCTTGTTTTGGTCTCTCTTTTTACTCTTTTGGTTATCCTTTCTGCTATTCTTTCTTCTATACTCTCCTCCAATCCTCTCTCTCTTGTCTTTTTCATTCAGGGTCACAGGCTTCCTTTGACATTTCCTGCAAAGGTGGATTCTTTTTTGCTAACTCTCTTTGTTTTTGTTTATTTGTGAATATTTTAAACTCACTTTCATATTTGAAGGACAATTTTGCTGGATAAAGAATTCTCAGCTGGCAGTTTTTCTCTTTCAGTTACCTAATTGTATCATACCACTGTCTTCTTGCCTCCATAGTTTCTGAACAGAAATCTGCACCAAGTCTTACTGGATGTCCCTTGTACACGATTGTTTGCTTCTCTCTTGCTGCTCTGAGAATTTTCTCTTTATCTTTGACATTTGACATTCTGAGTAGTATGTGTCTTGGCGGAGGTCTATTTAGATTTATTCTGATTGGGTACAGTGTGCTTCTTGAACATGTAAGTTCATTTCTTTCTTTAGAGTTGGGAAATTTTCACCTATTATTTCCTCAAATACTCTTTCTGCTCCTTTTCCCTTCTCTTCTCCTTCTGGAACTCCCATGACACCTATGTTGTTGCGTTTTGTGTTGTCATTCAACTGTCTGAACCCCTGCTCAATTTTTTCCATTCTTTTCTCTCTGTGTTCTTTTCTCTCTTCAATTTTAGCTGCTCTGTCTTTGGCATGACTTATTTTTTCTTCTATCATTTCAAATCTGCTGTTGTATGCCTCAAATTTGTTTTTGATCTCACCTACTGTGTTTTTCATTCCCATGAACTCCATTACTTTTCTGTTCAGGATTTCAAATTCTTCCTTGCATTCACTCAATGTCTTCTTGACATCATTTATCACTTTAACTATATTGTCTTTCAACTCATTAATTTGATTTTGGATATTTGTGTTCATCTTGCTGATTAGTTCTCTCAAATTCTGCATCTCTTCTGGGACTTTGATGTATTCCTTTTCTTGGGCCATGTCTTCTATTTTCTTAGTATGGCTCATAAATTTTTGCTGGTGTTTAGGCATCTCATTAGGATGTAGTTTACTCAAATGTTCAATCTCTTTCTCTTTTATAGGTATTTAATGGCAGGAGGCTGTGAGTTACCACAGCTCTTTGATTTTTGGCTTGACCTGGATTGTTAGGATTGTCCTGCTGGTTGCTAAAACTTGGCACTGGACCCAGTAATTGGTTGTAGAGTCACTTCCTAAGGCCTTGGGCAAGGAGACTATAGAGGCCAGGAAATGCCTCTCCTACTTAGTTTTACTTTTCTTATGTGTACTTCCTTGGTCTGCCAGGAGATGGCGCTCTTTGGCAACTCTCAATTCAATGCCTGGTTGGAGTATATTTGTTGTGACAAAGACCAAATCAATGTGATAGAGGTTCCTGTCCTGGGGGCTAAGAGCATTGTAATTCAAACTTTCTGAGACAGTTCTCCAGTCTTCTCTGGCAGCCCCCTCCCGTTTCCCAGCTAGGCAATATTTCCACTCCCCTCTGAATCCTCAACAATCAGTCCCTGTTAGTAGAGGAGGAGATTGGGAGGTTTGTATATCTTTAGCCCCTTGCAGGTTCCAAGGCAAACAATGGCACAACCCCACCCAGCCTGGAAGGGCTCTCGGGACAGGGCAGACCAAAACTGCAAGTCAAAAGCAGAGTCATCCCCAGGCTCTCTCTCCCCTCTCCAGTGGAGTCCTCAACCATTAGTCCAGGCTAGAAGAGAGGGAGATTGCGAGGGTCGAGGGTTGGATTTCTCAAGTCCTTGGTAGGCTCCCAGGGCAAACCACCGTGTGGTCCCACCTGGCCTGGAAGGATCTGTGGGGATACGCAGCCCAAATTTGTGGGTCAGTACCTGAGTTAGCCTTAGGCTGTGTCCCTCTCTCTCCCCATTCCTGGAGTGGTAGATCCCTGGAGCCTCCTTTGTCTGTAGTTGCAGGCCCAGAGTTCCAAGAATTCTAAAGAGTGTGGGGGAGGGTGCCAGTAGCAGCAGCCACTGCTGGTTCCAACTCATGGTTCTGTTGTCGTGATTTCCCTCTTTTGACCCTCTCTCCTCTGGGTGGTGTGCAGCCTTCACCTGCTGTCCTAAACCCTAGAAGATCTTTTTGGGGGCTGTTTCAGTTTGTCCTCTAGCTATTTTTCTGGAGAAGGGATTCCCATGTCTTACTAGTCTGCCATCTTCCTGGAAGTCCCTAAATCTGTCATTATTATTTCATTTCTTATTATTTTTATTTGGTTATTTTCTTGGTTTCATTTTGGATAGGTTTTGGATCACAGAATGGTCACAACTGTGGCAGGGGAGGAACACTGGTGTGGGGTGTTGGTGATGGGGGGATGCATGGAAGGAGGCTCATCTGGGGTAAGCCTCTAAAGCTGTGAATATATCCAAGTGTTCATAGGATGTTGTTATGGTGTAACCAAAAGAATATTGAATTCTTACCCGGGGGAGTTCTGCTTCATTCTCTAATGGGACAGCAAAAATCCCTCAAGTACAGGGGCAGTGCCTAGTGAAGGAGAACAGACTTTTGCTCCAGGCCCTTGATATTGATGATTGTACTTATGTACCTTTTCTTTTGAAATTGAAACTTAACCTAGTATTATATGTTGCCTACAAGTGCCACCTGAGCACCTTCTTGTTGCTCAAATGTGGCCTCTCTCTAAGACAAACTCATCATATAAATACATTACCTTCCCCATCCCCTGGCATGGGACATGACTCCCAGGGATGAACCTCTCTGGCACTGAGTGATTATTACCAAGTGCCAACTAGGAATGCACCTGGAAAAAGACCTTGACCATAAGGGGGAAATGGTAAATACAAATGAGTTTTTATGGCTAAGAGATTTCAAAGTAAGTTGGGAGGTCATTGAATGCCACAGTAAATATTGCCTCAAATAGTGGGGCTTCTGAGGTCTAGGGACATCCAGACAATATAGGCTGAGCACACAGCTCAGGAGTTTGGTACTCTGCCAGTGGGCCTTTGGAACTTATGCTCTGCAGGCTGATAGAGTTAGATTCAGTTGTGGTTTCCCTATATATGGCTCTTCTTCCCCTTCCCTTTGAAATGATAGTTAGTACTATACTTGATAGGTGGATATTCAAGTCTTAAACCTTTGGTCTATTCATGTGCCAGTTGAGCCCTGAATCTCAACAGAGTTGCAACACCTACTCTTCAGTTCATTGGACTCACCCAGGACAATTAACAAGTTGATGATAATGGACAACTGCCATCCCAAGGAACATAGAGTATCTGCAACTGCAAGCAAGATAGTTACATCCATCCTCCCCATGGGATCTAAGCTCTCTCTCAATTAGGATCAGAGTGGACATCACCATCCCCAAATCCTCAAGATTGGGAATGAACAATGGACTAAAGTAGACTTACTATTATTCTACTATAGATTATTGTTATTCAAGCAACAGAAAAACTTTCATCATTGATGTGGAGGCAGTGACCACCAGAGGTTCTGAGGGGAGCAAGAAGGAAGAATAGGTGTAATATACAGACATTTTTGGAACATTGGAATTGTCTTGCATGTTGCAATGACAGATACAGGCCATTATATATTTTGTCATAACTTACAAAATTGCATGGGGCAAAATGTATACTGTAATGTAAACTATAACCCATGGTTAGTGACAATGCTTCAATATGTTTTCATCAATTGTAACAAGTGTACCAATCTAGTGAAGGACGTTGTTAATGTAGAAAAATGTGGTAGGGGGAGGCAGTGGGGTATATATGAATCCCCTATATTTTTTATCTAACATTTATGTAATCTAAAATTTCTTTAAAATAAAGAAATAAAAAGAAAGTCACTGCAGAAAATGGTAAACTAGGCAAATAAAGATAAAAAGATAGTCAAACCATATCATGCCAAAAAGATTTAGACATTAATAAAAAGATATTCTTAAGATAGTGACCTCCTCTAATAGTAAAACTTGTTTAAAAGTTATATACAAATATTCTAAGATAATCTTCAATTAAGAATATAGATTCAAATATATAAACCAAATGTGATAAAACCATAAGAACTGGACCAGAGTGACAGATTTCTACAAAACAAAAAACTCTACTCTGGAATTAACATACTCACAAATAAAAATTACAGTTAGAAATTATAAATTAATTAAAAATAGTCTACATTTGATATATTACCATGGGTCAAATTAGCAATCAGGTAGAGATGGTAATATGTTAGAATAGGGAGCATCAGGCCTCAGTCCTTCCAAGAACAGCTATTAAACATGCAGGAACTGTGCATGTTCTGTGCCTCCAGATCCTGGAAGAACACTGTAAAGCATCCAGGCAAGAGAAGGAGGAAAAGGGTGATGACCTGTTGTAAGAAAAATGAGTTGCTCTCTCTGCACAATGTCTATGGGCACCCATCCCCCACTCTCATGGCTGGATGCCTTGAGGTCCAGTCCTTAGAAAGCTCACTGGTGACAGAAAGGGACATAAAACTCGTTTTCCCCAAAGCAGGGGTGTGCATGGGCAATCACTTACCAGAGCTTTTCCTCAGCAAATTTCAATGTCTGGGTCCTGACTCTGAGCAATTGTTCAAACTCATCCCAGACAAAAGTAGCAGGAGACACTGTTTCAACCACACATTGGACAGGGGCAAAGTTGGTGAAGATTTAAAGATACAGTACTTCCTCATGACCACAAGAGAAAGTTAACTGAAGTGTTGCATTTGCTGGGAAGAAGAGGAAAACAGAGATACAAGGAGCCATCTGAGAGTTTTTTAAAAGATCTATTTATTTATTTATTTAATCCTTTTTAAACACCCCCTCCCCATTTCCTGTTTTGTTTGTTTTTTGGTGTCCATTCACTGGGCAATTCTCTGTGTGTTTTCTGCCCACGCTTCTCATCCTTCTCCTCCAGCCTTCACCAGGATTCGATCCTGGGGACATCTGCTGTGGGAGAGAGGCATTCTGCCACATGCACCACCTCAGTTCCTGGTTATCCGGTGTGTCTCATCTCGGCTTTCCCCTGTATCTCTCTCCTGTTACACCATCATCTTGTTGCATGTCCCGGTGGAGCCTGGCATGTGTGCCTTCTATATATTTTTTTTATTTTGCCAGGAGGTCCTGGGGCTCAAACTCAGGTCCCTCCATATGGCAGAAGAATGCCCAACCATTTGAACCACAACCACCCCTATTAGAGGTTTTTGAAAGCCTTCCTAATCTTCTCCACAGGGCCCTCTGAAGCTGGTATGCACCCCTTTCAAGGATCCATGGCCTTGTTTTGCCTGGGAAATACAAGCCTGGGATAGTCACCTCTGGGCTGACCTTTTACCCCCGAATTTGCCTTCCAGGCAAAAGCAACTAGATATAATAAAAGGAGTGTAAAATCCTATAGAGGCAAAAGAAAACAAGATGAACAGTTCAAGATTCACATAGAAGGAACCAAGGAAAGGAAACTTTCTCCTAGCATTGAAATAACTTCACAAAAAGTACAATCTTAAAAATTTCACTGCATATTCATGGCAAGTATCACATGAAGAATAGCCAAATAAATCTGATTAATTCATCACAGGTTGTTCTAAAGCCCCAGAATAAGGTAGACAAAGTATCTAAGAAAAGTTTTAACAAAAAGCCAATCAACAATAAATCCTTAAGAAAGAGGGAGAAACTGACCTTCAGAGAAAACTCATCAAAATTACAATTCATACTAAGAAACAGGAAGATATGTCTCAGTCAAGGGAAGAAATTAAAACTTCAGTGGAGACTCAGAAGTTGGAATATTTTGATGATGTTTTTTCACAATCTGTAACAAACATTTCAAAACAATGCAAGGTGTTGGTGGAAGGGTGATGTATGGGGATTCTGCATAGTATGCATGATTTTTTGGTAAACTAACAACTTACCTAATGATACGTGTGTGTGTGTGTGTGTATATATAATTTTAAAAATACACCAGAGGGATATGACACAGATATTAATAGAAGAAAGAATCAGCAAAGCAGTAGACAGAAAAGTAGATAGAGAAAAGTATGGAAAAATTATGGAAAAATATGAGCAGAGCCTCAGGGATTTGAATGACAGCACAAAGTGCACAAATGTATGTGCATGGCACCCCAGAAGGAGAAGAGGAGGGACAACAGGCAGAAAGAATATTTGAGAAATAATGTCTAAAAATTTCCCAACTCTTATGAAAGACGTAAATACCCATTAATGAGTACAATGTGCTCCAAACAGAATAAATCCTAACAGATCGATTATGCGATGTGCGAGACACATAATTATCAAAATGTCAAATGCTAAAGATAAAAAAAAGTTCTGAAAGCAGCAAGAAAAAAGAGATTTGTTGCAAAGAAGGGTTCTATAATAATAATAAGTGGTACTATCTCATCAGAAACTATGGAGGAATAAGGAAGTAGTATGATATATATATTTGTGGTTCTGAAAGAAAAAATGCCAGCAAAAAAATATTTATCCAGAAAAAATGCTCTACAAAACTGAGGGAAAGTTTAAATTATTTGCAGATAATCAAAAATTAAGAGAATTTGTCATAAGAGACTAGTTCTACAAGAAGTACTAAATAGAATTCTGCAAGTTGAAAGGAAAAGAGAAGAGAATGGCTTAGAATAATGTGAAGAAATGAAGATAATCTGGAAAGATAACTACAAGGGTAAAACGAGAGACAAAAAAAAGATTTGACTTATAAAAACCAAAGGATAAAATGGCTGAAATAAATACTGCCTATAAATTAATAGCTCTAAATGTTAAGAGATTAAACTCCCTAATTAAAAGACACAGATTGGCAGAATGGTTTAATAGACTTTAAATGCAAAAATTAAGAAAAAGTCATCAGATTATAAAAGAAAGGAAAATATCCCATTTGTAGGTGATATGAATGTATTTTAAGAAAACTGATGAAATTACCAAAAAGCTGCAAGAGATAATTGAATTTAGCAAGTTTGAAGGTCACAAGATCAATGTATACAAATAAATTTTGTTTCTATTTGCTAACAATGAACCGTCAGAAAAAAATTTCATAATAAATTAACATTTACCATAGCATCACAAACATTAAATATTAGGGAGTGTAATGGTTAGGCTAATGTGTCAACTCGGCCAGGTAATTGTGTCCAGGTGTTTGTTCCAACAAGCCCTGGGCTGATTGTAATACAAGAGCATTTATGGACTTCAATCACCAGTGAGTTTACTGCGTGGATGGCTGATTACATCTGCATCAATCAGGGAGATTACATCATCAATGGCTGGCGCTTTTATCCAATCAGTT